>VXAU01002524.1:453670-496268 GCA_013399695.1 Formicarius rufipectus
TAGGATTTGGGTAATATCTTGTTGTTTCATTGAGAATAGGATGCATTTCTTCCTTTTCTTCTGACAACCCAAGCCTATATTCCACCAACACCTTGGAAGGTTTAGTTCACAAAGAACCAACTATCATGGAAAGATAACACAAGATACTCTCACACTTTCACAGACTCTGAAAGGTATTACACTGAGCACAGTGAAAACACCTTTCATAATCTCACTATTTTTACAGAAAATATCTAAGTAACTTTTTAAGAATCATTGTTATGATTCAGAAACATTATTTACTCAGAGGTCTTCTTCTTCTGAAAGATTTCAATATAAATCATAATTTTCAACTATATCAACTATTATATCATCTATATTCAACTATTTCAACCATCATTTTTTGAAGTTTTAAATAGAAGGCCAGCAAGCATTAAAATAACTGGTTTGATGTTAAAAGTTATTCAAGACATGCTTAATTTTTACTGCCAGTTCACAGAGCCTCCAGATTTCTCTTCAAGAACCAAACTGAGCACCACAGATATAAAACCTGTGCCATCCGCAGGGCTCCTCCCAGATTGACGACAACATCTATGAAAAGAATAGTTACAATATTTCTCCTTACTCTTGCCCTGCTTAGGGCAGAGATGGTATTTAGAGTTAAGGACTGGTGGGAAGCAGACAAGGGACATTTGCTGCACTGTCACTGACCCACCTGTAAAGGTTCTAAAGGGACACCAGCCCACCATCCCACAGGGGATTGTCAAGCAGTCTGCTACTCTGAAGGTCTAATAAATCACTGTCAGGGCATTCCTGCAGATATTCATCTTATTTTTGTTGACTTTTGTTCCATATTGCCTAATAATCTGAATCCATCTCTAATAACTGCTCTAATCAGTCTTTGTGCTCTGCTGCCACCACCAAGCATCATGTTGCATTCAGCCCAGGTCCTCTGAAGGCATTTGAGCCTGACATGTACATTTTCTCTAATGCTGAATGAGGGCAGAAACAAACTCTGTCTGCCCTAAGAAAGGAAAAGCACAGCCTCCCTCTGCCTTACACAAGTGATTTATTTTATTTTAACCTGAAATGTTCTCTTTCAGATCAAGGTCACTAATTAAAAGTTAAAGATCCTCATTTGCCTGACTGGCAGATCTATTAAATCAATTGATAATTTATTAACATTGATTTTTGGCCCAGGGCACTGAGCATCTCTTACTTCTCCCAATGCCTTTGAAAGACACCAGGAATGAAGGTGACATGCACAACAGCCCCACCATCCCAAGAGCTTGCACAGGAGCCATGATGGAACCCCACGTGACACTCACCAACCCACTCAGGAACAGGTGAAACATCTGCCCCCTCAACACCAAACCAGCTCAGCTGCTAAAGAACAAAGTTGTGCTCAGGAACTTTATCCTTCACCTGCAGATGCACGGTTCCAAAAGCTGAGAACTTCTCTATATTGGATTAAATTCAATTTTAAGCCCCTGCATCCTTGGCTGGGAGGCTCTTCCATGCCTTGCTGTGCCAACCTGAAATTATTTTTCTTGAGGAAACACCAAAACCTTTAGTCCATGATGCTCCTCAGGAGCAAAATCAAAAGGAGGAAACAAATAAAGAAAACTGAAGGGGTGTCAGCAGTAGATGACAGATGACCTAGATAGGTTTTCAAATTAAGGGCTGTTCAATATGTTCATCTGGAAATGTACTACCAAATGATTACTAAATCTTTGCTATCAAGAAGATACTCTGAAAAAGCAATATTTAATAGGTTGGTTTGCATTTTGAGCCAGAATTGTGTCAAAACACAAAGAGTCTACCAGCAACATCAAGGAAAGGGAAAAAAAAGAAAGGGATCGAGCACTGAAACTGTGACAAAATCCACCCTGGCTAAACATCTCACAGTGTACACAAGCATGGAGAGTATGTAGTTTCCTTACTGGGAACCAATGTGCAGAAGGATAAAACACTTAATTCATCACACAAAAATATCTGTGACAGAAATAAGAAATTAAATCAGCCCACTGGCCTAACCCTAACCCTGAAAAAGCACCTTGGGACACATGAAGAGCTCTGCAGGTTCTTATGTTGAGCTGAAAACAGCAGGTTTAAGAGACTTAAAAAGGAAACATTAGGCATTTTCATTTAAAACAAACATCCATAAAGGTCAGCCAAGTAAAGTGAACTCAGCAACGGAGGGATTCATCAAAGGACTTATTGACCAAAGGATTAATGAACTGAGTGGTCCAAATGCACACTGGTTTAAAGAACATGACTGATGACCATTTTTCACTTTTGTAGAATATCATTAGCACAGCTGTCACCCTGAATTTGGGGTTACATGAGGTTTCCATACCAAGTTTATTCTTAGGTGCAATATCTGCTCTGGGGTTTAGCCCCAAACTAAGAGCCCAAAGCACTTGGCATTAGGAATGAAGATCATGCACGTTTACAGGAACTAGTTCAGTTCCAAAGGCTCAGAAAACAGAAAAAAACTGCTCACTTCATATTCTGTAATTTATGAAAGCACCATCACATCACAAAACTATATTCTTCCTCTGTAAAAAACAATTTGACAAAGTAGAGGAATCCCATAAACAAATCCTTAAGTGCCTGAGACTTTCACAATGTGCCCTATGCACCAGGGTCAGCCGGTGGGGATTCAAGAGACAACTCCTATAATTCACAAATCCAACCTTTCTTACCTAAAAAAATAAAATACAGATAATTGAGAATCACCATTATCATTACAGGAACTGATAAACACCACAACACAAATGAAAACATTCAAAGTACATGCAATAGGCTCCAGAGGAGGGTGCAGGTGATGGGCTTGGTGAGTGCTGGGTGGCCTGCAGGACAGGGGTGGAAGGACCTCCTCCTCATCAGCCCTCACCACCAACACTGGCACCTCACAGCAGGAAAGATGAGCCAACACCTCTCTCAAGATGACTTTGAAATACACAGAGAGATTGAGAAGCTTTGACTTCTCTGGATAATTAAGAATAGTTACCAAAAGGTTTTGGTTCTGGTAACAACTTGCCCGGGACTGACTTTTGGTCTCTGTTCAGAACACCAGCAAGTCCCAGGGCAGCCACACAGCACTGAATATCCTGGGGCAGCTCTGGAGATTCTGCACAGCAAGGGTAAGAATAATTCTTGTATTTGCATATACAGCAAGGTGATGACACCCGTGTAAGAAATTAGTGCCTGGCACTGACTTCAGTGTTTCAGCTGCCAAAGCTTCAGGAAAATCGAGGTGCACAAGCAGGAACATGTGGATCAACTGAGTGCTGAGCTTACAACCAGACAACACAAGGCAGACACAGAGCACACGCCTGCAGGGTGGCAAAAACTACCCCATGAAGTCCTCAGACCTATGAAGATCCTATGTTACAAACTAAATCAACTTAGGGAGTGGAACTAAGACTCCAAAATCATATAATTAAAAAAAAAAATAAAGTCCTGAAATGTTGTACCTCCATGCTAACAGATCTACTTTTCAAATACAATCCCAGACCAACTGCTCAACATTACAGCTTCTTCCTCAGAAGATTTACTCTCTTTCCTGCAAATAAAGCTACTTCCAGATCTCCCTCCTAAACCTGAATCCTTTGGTTTATTACAAAACAGCACATCTGCAGAACAACTTTCAACATTTCTGCTCAAAACTGCAGGCTACATTTCCATTAGCAGGTACCTGGGCAAGCTAAATTGGTAGGTTAGTAATTACTGTTATAATATTTTACTCCTGCACAGAGACAGTTCCTTTCTCCAGCAAAGTACAACATTTCTGATCTCAACCTACCACTAAGAAATCCTGGTTTGAGTAACCCCAGAACTCCAACAACCCCATTTAATGGCTTTGTAATTTTACAGCCTGAAAAGCCCCCAGGGTTCTGTGCAGTGGCAGCTTCACCTTTGGCTGGTATTGCTTACCTGGAAAACACAGAATTCACTGCTGTATTAAGAATCCCATAGTGCAGAAACAACATCCAAGCTCCAGAGACAGCAAACTGGCCCTCATCTCTCAACTCCCACACCTGCACCACAGGCTGCTTCAGCTCACCTTTGGGATCCTCACTGCAAAAGGACTTAGCACCATGGAAAACTTCAGGATGTGTGTTGTAACATGCCTTGTTTGGCAGCACAAAGGCTGAACTGGAAGATGAGCAGAAGCTGCCAGATCTTAAATAGTGGTACAAAAATATTTGGTGATTAACCCACTGCTCCTCACAAAAAAAAAAAAAAAAAAAAAAAAAAAAAAAAAAAAAAAAAAAAAAAAAAAAAATTTTTTGTGGGTTNGAAAAATACATATTTGTGTGAGTTTTCCAGTGCTGACTTTTTCCTTAAAAATCACCCATTTCTGTAAGATATTTGGAGACTTTAAGTGTGATGCCTTTACAGCTTAGAGTGTAGTGCAAAGCATTTTGCAGGGGAGTAAAACCACCTCCAAGAAATGCTGCTGCACCAGTTGGGACTTTTCCAAGTGATTCTGCTATTATCCCTGTACTGAACCTTGCTGAAATTTTATTTTCTGGAGGTTGCTTTGCACTGCTGCTGCTGCTGACAGTGGAAGAGAAATTGAGCTTTCAGAAGTGAAACAGAGAATCTAATTTAGCCCCGAAGACTTTACTCCTGGTAGTGATGTGCAAAAATGAGAAAACACAGCTTGACTTTCAGAACATATTGCAGCTTTGCTCAGTTGGCAGCATCTAAAACATTTCTTTTTTTTCCTAATTTGCAACCACAGATGTCCTCTGCAGCAGAGTTCCAGGGGTATTTTTACAAAAATAAACTCCAATTATTACTAAAATACCTTCCCTGTCCAAAGGATTTTCTTCAAAACTCCTCTGATGGTCAGACTTTCCCATGTCTCTGTGTAAGATGAAGACACAAATGACACAGAACTGAGGTTGCTGAGATCAGCTCCAAATTTTTCCACAGTCTCCAGATGATAAAAAGCATTAAAGCACACTAGAGTAAACAGATGGTGGGAAATGCAACTGATACATTTTTGTTGTTTGTCTTTTAATCAGGAGATAAAGGTGGTACGTTTGGGTTTGTTGGCTTTGGGGGTTTTTTTGGTGCATTTTTTCTGTTTGTTTTGTTTGGCTGTTTTGTTGTTGTTTGTTTTGTTTTGTTTTTTAATAAAAATAAGCTGTGCTTTAATAACATTCCCATAAAATTAGTCCTTTACACACAGCCAAAATAACTAATCAAAGGCCATCCACCTTCCTGCAGGGAGTCAAGACAGAGTGCTCAGTGCCTTGGAGCAGTTTGGGCAGCCCTGAGCCCCCTTGGTGTCCCATCTCCAGTGCACATCCCCTGCCTCGGGGTTAACTGCATCCAGAAGCAATCCCAGCAGCAGGTGAGGAGCTCCCAATTCCCAGGAAAAGATCCTTAAATAAATACACGAGTTGACTCTTCCTCAGCCTGTGTTTTCTCACCTTGTCCAACAAGGACGCCCGAGCAGATGCAAAGGGGAGAGCAGGGACGGGGCACAGCCTGAGCTCCACCTCTCACAGAGCCACTGAATGTGGGCACGTGCAGGGTTTTTTACCTTGGGAAGTCCTGCGTGAGGATGCTGTAATTTAAAAGCCTTTCTCCCTTGCTTGGGATGAGAGCTGCTCACAGGGGATAGGTGCTGAAGTGATCCTTTTTAGTATGCTGTTGAGTATTTTGTTACGGATCACACCATCTGTCCAAGCCAGTGAATGCAAATGAACCCATCAATTCTTCAAGTATAAGCTTAAAAAAAAAAAGTATGCATGTGATAGTAAAAATCTCAATACAAGCACTTTCCACTGCTCAGCGATTATTTCAAATCTACCACTGAAAATGAAAGATAATTTCAAATGCACATTCCAAGCCCCTAAAAGAGATCGCCATCATTTCTCTCTTCATTGCTCTTTGTATGAAAACAATACTTCTGGCTTTTTCATCTGAATATTAACAGATACAGTACAAAGTATTTTGTTGATATTAATGTGCTTACAGCTTATTACACTGAGTTAATTAAAATCTGAATAAAGTAAAATCTGGGAATTCTGCATGTCTAATTTGTCCACTAAAGCAGCTTGGGCAATAACACCCAGCTCTGTAAGAGCATTAGGCTATCACAATGCAGCATATGATTCTGTTCCAGCTCTATTCATTTCCCAAAGAAATGGGAAAAGCTGCATGGCTTTATGGACAAACCATTAGCTTGTCATCTCTGGGGAAATGGTTCATCAAAGCATTCTGGCTCCAGACAGATTAGATCTCAGTCTGCTTCTCCTTCAGCAGAATCTACTGGTATGTAGCAAGGCTGCAGAGAGACGTCCCACTTGGGACAGCTGAAGTCACCCCACAGCCTGAGCCTGAATTGTTTGAGGTGCAAGTCGAAGCCATTAGCAGTTTATCACAACCACAGGCAGAAAGGTGCTGTCAGAGGGTTGGCACACACAGCAATTCAGCCCCTACAGCATTCAATCTGAAATTTGCCTTCAGGGAGGCACTACAGCATCAGGCTCTTCTTCAAAAGGCCCAGTGCCATGACAGCAAAGAAAAGTGCACCAGCCAGGCTAGAACTTCAAGAAAGGCATGTGGATGCACAGACTACCTCAAACTGGAAGGGACTCATATGTGTGCAGCATCCTTTCTGCTCTGCCTTAGTGCCCCGGCTCAGAGAAATCCCTGGAATGTCCTTCTGCAGTGGCACAGCCAGGCCAAGGGGGAAACCCTCGTGTTTAATACACCAAATATGTGCACACAGGGAAACAGTGAGCAACCCTGGCCACCCAAGGTTGTGCAGCCACTGGGCTGGACCAGCTGGGTGCAGCCTGGCATCACTCACAAAGCTGTGGTAACTCCCACTTGCTAAGCCCCCAAGAATCTCCCCTGGCTTAAGTCATGTTTGCTGCCTGCATCCTCCTCTGCACTGCTCTCACCCAGAATAATACCTGCCCACTGCCCTGCCAACCCCACCTTGCTCCTAAGATAGGACTTTTGCTTCCCCCCCAAAAAAAACATAAATAGTCCCCAAAAAGGCTAACATCGGGATAATATTCAACTGCACCTCTGTTGTAACCAACTGAGAATGACTTAGGAAATTTCTTCCCAAAATATCAGTTCTGTCTAAGGAAGTATTTGTCTTTACTCTTAAAATCCCTGTCTCAAAGCTTTTTTGACTGTAAGAGAAACTGAGTATCTCCCTTAAGGTGATAAGCAAACAAGGAAGATTCTCATGCTGACTGTCACAGTCAAAGGAAAAGAGTATTTGACCCAAGCTCAAAAATTTCAATTTCAATAAATCTAAGTTTAAAAGCCTTGGACCACTTAATGAGTTGTGTTTCTTCACTAACTGAATTTTACTCCTCCCGATTTTCAGAAATTAGATGGATAAAAAGGCAGGAGCAGCTGTGATCAAATGACATCTAAACTCAAGCACACTTAGTACTTTTAATAAAATTTGTTTCTCCCTCAATTCCACTCTTGAGTGCTGCTTCAGCATGCACTAGAGAAATAAAGTGAAAATCCCAATGGATTGCTTTGGAAAAGCTTGGTTAGAGCTTTTCAGGAATACTAAGGCTCAAACAATGAGCATACCAATAGCAGATCTCTCTGCAGTAAGAAAGGAGTTGAAAGCCCAACTCTCAGCCCCAACAACACCTCCCAACAATTTCTGCCAAGACAGGTCCCTACTCTCCAGCACATGAAAAAACAGTTTGTAAGCAATGATGAATTAAAAAAAAAAAAAGGAAGAGCTGCAATAAGGACCTACAAGACATGAGCAAAATACACATTCCCACACTCAGCTTCCTACCTCTCCTACTTCTTGTATCAGCTTACTCAGGACACCAAGTTTAGGTGACAGCCCCAGAGAGTTAAGGCACGTGTTTTTTCAAGCACATAATGCTCTGTGCACAAAAAATGAGCAGGAAAAGCTAATACAACTTCCTAGAAAGCATGTACAAGAAAGACAAGAACTTCAGACACCGCACCTCTGCGCAGGGTGACACAAAACTCTGAGAAGCTGATGATTCTCAGCATCCTCTGCAGCTCTACATTACTCTTCTTCCCCAGAGAGACAGGGAAAGTGCCCAGAGAGAAAAGTGAGAGATATTGCAAGTTGCCAAGTTTCCCTAAAAGCTGCCAGTTGCCATCAGCTTCTCGGCCTCAGACCCCACTCTTGCTGTTGGCAATTAAAGGACCATTTAAACTCGGACCAAAGAGGCAGATTTGGATCCTTAAACTGCTTTCGATTTAAATGCTGTAGAGAAATCCATCAGAGCCTCCTGCTGGTAAGTTGAGGTCATTCTGCTGCCCTATCTGGTATCACATTGCCCTTTCTTTAGGCTACTCATCACTAGTAGGCTTCAGAAAGGTACCTATGTTGAATGTTTATTCCTTCATTTCTCCTCTGAGAGCACCAAAACAGTTTTCCCAATGTAACCTCACAGTAAGGCCTCCAGCTGGGACTGGAATCCCTGAGAAGTTGTGGTTCAAGAGCCCTTAGCCATGGCCAGCTGGAGATCAGCACCAACAGAGCCAGTTCTTCCTCTGGAAAGGCACTCTGACCATAGGAGACTGGAGAAGATGGGACCACAGAAACTGAAGCAAGGACAAAGTGGTGAAGGCAGCAAGATACTTAAAGCAGGAATAGGCCTGAAGGACATTGAAGAGCAGCTGGATAAATGTTTCTAACTAAAGTTGCTAACAAAAAAATCATTAGGTTTAAAAATTGTTTCTTTTAAAGCAGATTAGATAAATCCTTTTGAATTAACCAGATACCAAAAGATTCCTGGAGAGCCTTAAACTCAAATACTGATATCCTGCTGAGGAGTTACACCTCTGATCGGACAACAAATAGCTTGGGGTGTTTCTAAACCTAAGTCTTGAGCATGCCAAGGTTTACAAAGCAAAATGTCACCTAACTGGTAAATAAAGAAACATCCAACTCCCATCTTATGGGAACCAGGACAGTACATTCCATCTCCTAGTTCTGAGCTCTCCAGCTGCAATTGCAGTTCACTTGCATTTTGGAGCCAATTGCATTGCTTTTCTATAGTAGATAAAGTACAGGCAAAATTCAAACCCAGCATTTGGATATCTGAGCAACCATGGGAGAGTTAGACAGTGATTACATGTAGATCATTTTATCATTATAATGTTTTATCATTACCATGACTGTTCTTTCCTCTTCCTCCTCCCAGTCAATAAGACATTTAGATCCATGTCATAAAGCAAAAAATACCCAAGGCAAGGAATAAGGAACAAAATACCCTGTTCCCTCAGACACAGTCTGTCATGTCCTCTGTCCTAAGCCTTGATCCCAGGCTACTTGCAAGGTGCAGTCTAGAGACCAGTCCTAGTAGGTTTTTGTTTATTTTTCAAGCCAGCATAATAATGGTTCATAAGGCAAGCCAAGAGTTCTCTGCAGCACCCCAGAAACCCCCAGCTCCCCCAAACAAGCCTCTTTGGAAGTGCAGGGCTGGTGTTCCTGTTGTGCTGGAGCAGACTCCTACAAACCAAGTCTTGATCAGGAATGAGTTGGAGCTCAAACTGCTTGGCTTGAAAACCACCTTTAAAACAAGGCTGAAAAATATCATTGTCGGTTTTCTTGGGTTAGTGAGCTTTAGCTCAAGCCATTCCAACCAGCAAGTGGAGAGGAAGCTTTCCATGAGCCCAGCAGAGGCAGGTACTGATGGTCAGGGACTCTGAGCCTCTCAGGTAAGACCAGAAGCTCTGGAGGTCCAAGCAGAGCTGCCTGGGTGGTGCACTGTACCAGCTTCCTCAGCAGTGATGCGAGGACCAGCTGCAAGCTGTCTGTCCCAGCAGACACAGGGGGACTTGCTCTTGCTGCAGATAATTCCATGTGTCTCACAAAGAGCCTCTGTCTCACTTTGCTTCAGATCAATCAAGACAAATCTGGCTTCCCTATTTTTTATCTGGAGGGGGGACATGGGGACATTCTATTATATACTATACTATAATGATATTACACATTACAGGTTTATTTCACAATGAAACAGTTCATGGCATATCTCTTTAGATAAGAATATATGAAATATATTAAGAAATCTAATAAAGAAATATCACAGAATTAAAGATTCTGCAGTTTATTACGGCCTACTAGTCCTTTGTATGCAGATCTTTTTTCTTCCCTTCTTGTACTATAGTACTTCCTAAGTTTTCTGGTCAAGCTGGCTTGTGACATTCAAAAAGTGATATTATTTATCTTGACATCACATCCACATGCAGGAAATAAGTTAAAACATCAGCATATTACAAAGGCACGGGTACAAACAAAACCAAGGCAGAACCTTCTGACACCACATCTTCCAGAATTAGCTTTGTTTGCCATTAACACAGTTGATTTATATTCAATGTCTTCTCTGTGCTGCTCTGATTTAAACATCATTTTAATTTAACTACCTTTTTTTTTTCCCCCCATGGGGACCTCTTGTTAAAATTCCATTCACAACACTGCTATTTCTCTAAATTACACTGATATAGGGATGAACTGATCTTATCAGCGTCACTGAACTAGCACAGCCCTCAAGACGGGAGGGTTTCATTATTTTCCCTGTGACATGACTTAGATCAAGCCTATTTACAAACACTGCACTGGTCTGAAGAGGACCATCAGCCAGACAGGTTGGCAGAAACACTTGATAGCAAAGGCTCAGGCAACTGCTTGTGTATCTGTGTTAGGAAACACAAGGAAAGGAGCAGAAGTGAAACACAGTGTTATGAAGAAAAGCTGGATTAGTTACACAGAAACCACAGAACTGGGGAGGTACAGCCACCCGGATAAACCACTCAGTTTAAAAAAGAAAAACGTTCCATAACAAACAAAAGCCTTTTGCACAGACTCTCCTAAAAAAGAAGATTTTGCTCTCCAGAACTAAAAGCTAAGTGTTATTTAATATTTCCTTACAGATTCAGATAGAAAAACTACAACAACAGCTAGGAAAGAAGGGACCTCCTTTGATAACATAAAATAGGAAGATAGGGGTGGTTTACATTTTGTAAGTGTTGCGTACCAGCACTGCTCTTGGGACAGCAACAGAACAGATTGCAGAGCTCATATCTGTGCTCCAAACATGATATTTCCCCTGCTTGTCACTCAGAAATGAGGTAATACACCAGAAAAAAAAATAAAAATTTATTGGAGGCTTTGTTCAATCCACTGCTGTTTCACACAAAGGCAGGTTTTTCCCCTACTTTATCATCTTTTTCTTTTCTTTCTCAAGTAGCAGAGCCAGCCTTTTCCTTTCAGAGCAAAAGGAAAGCCCAAGCTAAGGTAGATAAGCAGAATAGTCACTCAACCTCTGTCCTCCAAGATTTCACGGTTCACAGTCCACAGTCATAACAGGATTTTGAATCTCGACAGCAGCCAGCATCGTGCTGGGGCTATTTAAAACCTCCCTAATGGCACTGCCAGCAGGAGGGAGATAAGAACAACTCAGGTGTTTACACTCCAGAGCAGCACGGGGATATTCAGCTGGCAGTCTCACTGCCTCCCTCTGCCTTATTAAGGGGTGAGGAGAGAGGAAAAAAATTAACAAAAATTCACTGGTGGCCCTAAAGTTTCCTAGAAACAGCACCTGAGAAACAACACACCGTTGTGATTGCTACCAAACCAATTGATGATGTTTTAAAAACCATTCCCTGAGAAAAGATGGACAGTCCCTCAGCTCCTCTCTCCCATTCAGATGCACTTCTATATAAATAATACTATGCAATGGCTTAAGAGGAAAAGAAAGGTAGAGCTTAAAGGGTCTATCAGATTTCAGTACAAATCTGCCTCAAGAAAAACAAAGGTCTTTCATCTTGTATGCAGGTGACATTTGAGAGACAGGTACCCACTCGGTATGCAGGTTAAAGCTCACCTCATTAAATTGCAATTTTTGGCAGCTACTGACTGGCAGAATCCAACTGTTTCTATGCTTAAACTCAAGACATCCAAATCAGCAGCAATTTTATACCATATGCTCCAAGTAAAGGTCTTCAAATACTCCCACAGTCAAGCCATGTCTGGCAGGAGCTGTGAAGTCTCTTTTTTTTCACCTTGAAAGCAGCTGAATATCAACGAAACAAAAATATCATAATCACTTTCATTTTCTGTACACAGCACAAAGATTGAGAGGCCATTAAATAAAAATTGCCAATGTGACTAAAATAGCTGTTTTAAGTAATTCAGAAAGCCAACCAGAGACAAACATCTTGCTCTTTTGATCAATACCCATTTCCCCCTGAATGTTTACGAAGCAATGTTTTAAATGAAAAAGACCCTTCTTTGAGATGTTCAGTCTCGAGCGGAGAAAAGAGCGTATTTAATTTTAGTAAGATGTAAACAATCTCATTTACCAGCCATAAGGGGCTAAAAGGGAATTTGAAAGTTCATTAAGATCTCAGACGAGCAGTCACCTTGACTCCCTAAGACAATTAGGTTGAGACTCACACATATTCCTTGCAAATTCGAGTCCTTGAGTTTTCCTTTTTCTCCCCTTAAATACATTAGAGTACCTACCTTTCCAAATGAAAGCTAACAAATGGACTGCATCACATGCCACTCTGCATCTGTTTATTAAGAACCCCCTTGCTGTAGTTAGCTTCTGCCTGTTTTCTCTGTAGTAATTCCATTTATCTCACCAGATTTTGTGCACACAGACAGGGCACTGCAGAACAACTTGGTTCTTAGTTCTGTTAACTTCTATGCCAGGCACACACCATTCAAATTTGGTTAAATAACAACAAAAAAGAGCAAAAAGAAGTGGGAACAGCAGACAATCACCATTCCCAAAAGCTCCAAGAAACCTCTCTGCATCAGAGCCAACCTGCACCCCAGTCAACATTTCTCCTCCTCCTCTGCTTGCAGTACCTTAACCAGCTCTGAGCAATAACCACACACCCTGCCCATGCCCAGGTTAAACAGAATTGAGCTGAACTGATATTTGCTGGGAAAAATTTACTGGAAAGTGTGTTAAAGAATTTCTTTCAGCTGAGTTTCAAGGATAAGGAGTGCAGAAAAATGCCATTTTTGAAGGTGCACTTTGGCATGCTGCAGTGAGAGGAGCCTGTCAGCAAATCAAACCCGACACTGAACTTCAAAGTAACTTCAACAGAATGGAAATTCCATTTATTTACATCAATACACAAAACAAGCATCTCGGGCTTGTTGTAAGCATTTTAACATCATTTAATAGAAGCACTTTGCAATCTTAGCACTTTATAATGTGTTAAGAACGCTGAGGAGATTCTTAAAAAGACAAATATAAACTATTAATATTTTATGTGCCAAGACCTTCAGAAGTCTTTGGGACTATTGATTACTTCAACCCATTAAATGCTATTTTGATCTTAAATGGCAGGAGATATCTGCAAAGACTGAGTGGGGATGGACATTTTGAGAACAAGCAGTTTTGGGGCAGTTATTACTGATAATGAAGTTGGCATTTCAGAAACCTCTCATCAGAAAACAGTAGCTGCTAGAACAGTTTTGTCCAAAAGACTGTTTCATCCTGTATTTCTTTTTTTCCTGATTTAAACTTATTTGAGTCCAGTTCTTACCAAGAGCACAGACCAAAAGACAACCATAACATTTATAGCATGAGTCTTCTTGATGTGCCATTTCTGCTTGTCCTTTCAGAAATGGCTGAGGATAAGATTTTAAGTTTGCTTTCAACAGCAAAAAACAGATAATAAAACAAACAGGGATCAAGAAAAAGGCAGTATCTCAACTATATTTTGTCTACCACTCTTCCAAAATTTACTTTTAATAGAAGAAACAATAACTGCCTTTCCACCTACTGAGCAACAACAACAAACACCAAATGTGTTCCAAAAAATTAGAATAGCATTAATTCAAAGAATACTGTGAGTATCTGTAATTTACATCCCTCACTTTCGTATTCATTCCAATGCTCAGTTCAGGAAGAAACAAGGTATATGCATGGAACTTGTTCTCTGAAATACACTGAATAGTTCTGTAGCTTCAAGAATATGAAGGCAGCAACTGTCGCCCGTGCTCTGACCTGGTAAGTATTTAGTCCTACACTGAAAACATGAAAAAATAAAAACAAACCTCTTTTTACATTCCCAGAATGAAGAGCTTGAAGAATTAAGAGATACTCACGCAGATTTGGTGTTCTGTAGTTTTAGGGCTTTGACTGGAGGTTGTGTGATTTGTTTTTAAAACTCATGGCATAAAACAGCCCCAGGAGGGCAAACCAAAGGGCAGTGAAAGAGCAGCAGGTTTGGCACCTGCCTCACTGCAAGTCCCATGGAGTTCCCCCTGCTCAGCTCCCTCCAGCCTGCAGGGATGGCAAGGTCAGCACTTGCAACTCAGGCCCCAGATCATCTTCTCTATAAAGCCTTTTGTGTTATCCATAGAAGACTGTACATGGAATTGAATCGAGAGCATGTACTTCCCAAAAATCACCCTTTGAAGGAAAAGACCAATCTGTGTGAAAATATATTGAAGTGGGGAAAAAAAAAACCAAAACCAAACCACAAACAAGACTCCCACGGAGAAGAATTATTCTGAAGACAAAGGATTAATACAAAAAAAACTAGGGGCGGGAGGGATGGGGGAAATAAAAAAGAAAAATCACATTACTCTGAGCAGCACAGCCCATGTGCCCTTATTGCTCTGCATGTGATCTACAGCTTAACTGATCCCTGGTTGCTATAAAAGAGAATCTGCAATTTCTCACACTTTACCAACATGGGAAATGGGAATAAGCAATTTCCCTGGCGGGGGGTGTGGGGGGAAGACAGCCTGAAAAATGGCATTAACAATGGGAGCAGCAAAGGATTCGAAAAAACCCTGAGCACAAAAAGTGTGTTATAAATACTTCAAGGTGTAAGATCTCCTCTGCAGATGCTCAGTTTCACTCACTGAAGGGCAGAGGAGAACACTTGACAATGTGGTGCAAGGAGAGGGTGATAATTTCTTATCACCATAAAAAAAAAAATCCCAAACCAAACAATAAACAACTCCAAAAACCAAACCAAAACCACAGACAAAATTACTCCCTCCAAATCACTGATAGGATAATCTGCTGTTTTCACTTTGTGCAATACAGTGACCTGATAGCAAGCAGTGAATACCTCAGTAAGATTAATATCCAGAAGGTACAAAAACAAGTCACTTCAAATTCACAGTCACCATTGATCACAGTAAAGCAAGAAAAAGCAGTGCTTTACTACAGCAATATAACTAAAACATCACCTGTTTCATTTCCATACCAGGTTGCAAAACCACCTTGATTTTCTGCAGGTGATGTATTTTAGTGGGTGATGTTATCCTGTCCCTCCAGAGCTGAGGGTGGGTTTAATCACAGCACAAGACATATTCCAAATACATTTGGAAAGTGACTGATGCCATGAAATTCAAACCCATAAGCCTCAAAAGCAGATAATATGTTTACAGGCCAAAAAAACCAGCAGTCTACCAGTTGCTTCCACAACAAGCACTGCCTGCATCTTTCTTTTTCCTCCCCCAGTTTTGAGCTGTCTCAGATTGTACTGGGAAAATATTAACACAGCACTACTTACAGCTGCTGCATCTGTACACCTGTCTGAATTTTTGTTCTGAAACTCCCTTTCAGAGCAAGTGTTTGCCTGCTCACAGCAGATTAACCTCAGTGATCACACTGCACTACAAGACTGACAATGGCTCAGACTCCTTTTGCTTAGGACTTTTCCTTTAAAAAAAAAATAACAAAAACTACCCAGCAAGCCTCAGGAAAAATACAGTTTATAAGGTTAAAAGCAAGGACTTGAAAGGGTTGTTTTTTTTTTTTTTGCTAGGCTTAAGGTGGAATAAAAGTGTTGAGTTTACATCAAGTAGGTTTAATGTATTCAGCAGAGAATCTGTTGAAGATGCTGCCCCACTACATCTCTTAGCTGGGGATGCTCAACACAGATTTGTATTTGGTGTTCTTCAATGATACACAACCCTTTCTCCAGGTCCCTAAAAGGCATCTGACTTCAGCTCCTGGTGCTCAGCCCTTCCAGAGCCCTGCCTAATAAGACAACCCCCTCCTCCTGAGGAACAGCCAGCACTGTTGTCCCAGCCTGGGGTACCCTTTCCTGAGTTCTCCCTCTCAACACCTTCACTGGATCAGCTGGCTCAGGAGAAACCACAACACAAACCCATCTGCTCCAAGTCCAGAGTGTCTGACAGGACAACAAAAAGGAACAAACTGAGCTATTAGTCCATATAAAAACGTTGCAAAAAAGCCACCTTGAGAAATGGCTTGGAAACAGTGATTTCAAAGGGCCCTTTATGGTCTCTGAATAACAAATCCAACGCTCTGTTTCTTGCAAGGTACTTTTCCTACTAAGACTGGCATTTCTGCCCTGAGATCATGTCCCCTTCTCATTACACAAAGCAGAAACACCATCAGACCACACTCCCACCTGGCAAAACCCCAGAGCAGGACTGAACTTCAGCTTAAGTGGTTCCAGGGGTTAAAAATGCCAGATCTGTCACTGCAACCTTTGCAACTCAAACCAAGAGGTCCCTGCATCCTCCTGAGGAGGACACTGAATGATCCAAGCTGGCAGCAGGACACAAAAGGAGAGTCAAGGCAGTTGCTCAAATATTGCAGCAAAGCTCCTCAGGTCGGGCTTCTCCTCCGGTGCCAGGGCAGCATGAAGAGGAGAGATGGCACCCAACAGGGAAGGAAAGGTCAGGGACAGCAGGCTCTGAGATAAAGAGGCTTCAGGCTGTCTTCCCTTGCAAAAGGAGAAGTCATCTAGAGGCAGAGGGGTTTAGTATTTATAAGTGTTTATATCCTTGTTAATTATAATTGAGGAATTTATAATATTCTACACAATTAAACAAATCGGGGCTCACAAACCAGAGGCACTCATTGCTGGTGTAACCTCCATCCCCCCCAGGGAACCTCAGAAACAATTAGTACCATGGGGCTTTCCTGGCTTTTTATCAATTTCTTCCCTCAGAAGGGCAAAGTGCTGGTGTTTTTAAACTTGTGTGTAGCCAGGACATTGGAAATATCAGATGAAAGTCCAAAAATTACACCCTTAAGTGCTTTGAAAGTGCGAAGCATTATCTCCTAAAAAAAATACCCAAAGGAACTAAAAGAAAACCAACAAAAAACCCTTTTGCTTGCAAGATTAGGAGGACACACATACTTTCCAACACATCAGTGTGGATCTATACAGCAATAAGAGAAAGGAAATGGAGAGTAATTTCTTGTACAGAGCCAGGATTGCTGTTTCATTTGACCCACAGGAAGCAGGGAAATGCTATTTATGACACCAACAGGAAAGAAAAGAGAAATTATTTCTGAAGCCAGGTAGCACTGCTGTTTTCATTTCTATTAATATAATGGGCATAAATTTGGGACATTTAATAATTCACTAAACCCCACAAAAGGAGGCAGCCCACTACTCCCAGCAGCAGTGCTTCCCTGGAGCTTGTGCCAAGCTGTTAGAGAGCAGTGGATTTAAGTGCTTTATAAATATTTCTGCAGGACTGTAAATACCCATTTCAGTGAGTAATACCTTTGTACACACGGGATATACTGGAGCTAATGCAGCAGTAAACAGGAGGAAAAACTGTGTTACCCACAACAAGGAGGTGGCAGACACCAACTTAAATTACACAGAGCAGCCCCAATGCCCAGTCCAGCTTCTGATCAGGCACCAGCTTCAAAGGGCCTCAGAACATCAGGGGATTTTTAATGCTGAGATACTTCAGGATCCTTCCTTGGCCAGCTGTCAGTCAGAGGCCAGGTTAGGATGGACTGTGGCAGAAGCCAAGGGAAAGGACCAGCCTTTGGAGACCTTGCACCCATTCATTCAGCTGCCTCATCACAGCCAAGACAGAAACAAGAAGTATGAAAAAACACCTTCAAAAAATGTGTTTCCCAAAGTTGCACCAATTTACACTTGGACTAAAAAGCAGGTGCTTTAAGATTATTTGGGAATGGTAGGTGGGTGGGTAGAAAAAAGACTGGGAAATGCTGTTCTGTTGGAAGGAAAGGGGTCCCTTAATTCAGGTGTTTGAAATATCAACACCACAGCCCCTGGAACATCATCTCAGAGCAGTGACTGCCTGCCCTTCCACATCAGGATCAGCAGCCACAGAATCACAGAATGGTTAGAGTTGGACAGGACCTTAAAGATCATCTAGTTCCAACCCCCTGCCAAGGGCAGAAGTGATGACTGTGCATTTCTGTCCCGAGGGAAATATCTACAAGATACTTGGGTTTTTTAGGTATTGAAGCAGCATTCACAGTCTCAAATCATGTTGCCTTTTCATCCTCAAAAATACACCTTCCATTGGTAACAGGAACAGTGACCTCAGATTATTCTGTGACTGATTGTACCAACAGGCAGGATCAGCTGATGATGGACCTGCTCAGGTGGGATGTGAACCACACTGACATAGCACAGGACACGACACCACCTCCCTCCTCAGGTGTATTACCACTGCACAACACAAAAACAAGTGGAGAGCAGAGCTTAAAATTGCAGGCATGATAGGTTCAGACTCCACAAAGAGAAAGCCAAGGACAGTGACTTAGTTTATGTTGGAATGGAAAAATCACAACTCCCAGAGTCTGTCACACACACACACAAACAAAGCATAAGTCAGGGAGGGGCTGTGCCAAAACACCACAGGACTGTGCTTCCACTATTATGGCCAGTCCCTTATTTCAGTTTCTTCTTACCTTCATCTTTAGCTCCAAGCCCCCTTAATTATTTACAGCCCTTCCCTGAATCCTGTGGTATTAACATTTTTATTCCTAAGCCACTGCTAACGTGTTCAAATTTATCTGCTCCTGAATCAGCCATTCTGCATTTCAGACCCAACTCTCTACATGGAAATAGCTGTACTAGATGATAAAACTTTATCTATTTGTGTTTACACAAAGGACTATTCATTTCACATTCAGGATCCAACACACAGATAACGCCTTTCTGCAGAGGTCTAACTGGGAAAGCTCCCTCAGCAGAAGACCTCAGGGTGCCTATGCTGGTTTTGTCTGGGGTAGAGGTAATTCTCTCTACAGCAGCTGATACAGAGGTATGGTTTGGATCTGTGCTGGAAACAGCACTGATAATACAGGGATGTTTTAGTCACTGCTGAGCAGGACTTAGAGTCAAGATACACTTGTAGGTCGGGGATGCACAAGAAGTTGGGAAAGGACAGAGGTGGGCCAGGTGATGCCAAGTGACCCGAGGGACCCTGCAGTGTCATGCTCAGCATATTAACCTCAGGGAAAAAGGAAGGGGGCACATTTGGAGTGATGCCAGACAGAAGCACAGTTTATCTCAAATAAGCATGAAAGGACAGAAGTAGAGCAGTTACCCTCCTTTAAATAATTGTTGTGCAAAGAGGAATACCGAAGTTTTTTCAAATTCTTATTTTAGCCCATACTGTAAAGGACATAAAACAACAAATGCACAAGTCTAGTTCTGACTGGGATTTTCACTCACAGAAGAAACACCGTAGATAGATCTTTCCATTATCTACAAGGACAGTGCCTCTTCCACAATCACATTTACAGGGTTAGCTACCTGAAAAGCATCAGTTTCTCCTAAAAGAGACATCCAGAAAGGAAGTGGTGTCTTATTTTCCCCCATAAACAGGAAATTCTTCACAGATGGGGCAAGACAGTCTTACTTCATGCTGGGAGCTGAAATAAGTGCAGAGTTACTGCAGGTACTTATCACAAACCTTAACTAAAGGAATTGCAGAGACACTGCAGACACATCCATCCAGCTGCAGGGGTAGTCAAATAAGAGACTCATGCACAGCAACAAATCAGAAGGGCCTCTGGACCTCCCCTTAAACGTCAGACAGACCCTTCTAGAAGCAGTAAATCAGTATTACAGACAAGAAACTGCACAGGAAAACATGTGCCAAAACCAAATCATCCACTGAAATATTATTCTTTACCTTGAACTGCCTACAGCAAGAAAGACCTGCTCCAGAGACACTTCTCCATCACACAAAGTGCATTTATATAAATAAACGTAACTACATTTATATAAATCAACGTAACTCTGATTAGGCATCTATGACCACTACAACAAGGCTTAGTTTAGCCTTTTAAACGGTGGGTTTACTCTTCATCACTGAAAACATGTCTGAGCTTAATCTGAAGTGAATATTAACCCTAAGCTTCCAGTTGCACCATCAGGCTCTCAGTGAACACCAATGTTAATAGTTAAAATAAAGGGCTAATTTGTAGTTTCAAAAAGCCACAAACTTTTGAGAAACCACAACCCAAACACCTAATCATAGTCTCTAAATTACAAGTACAAGCCAAGAAGAGGCCGTTGCACCCCACCACTGTGATTGCTCACATAGGTCAGCTCTACTCCACATATGCCATTAGAACCAACCCTTAACCTTAAATAAAATTAACGAAAACAAAGCCTCCTGAAACCAACTGCACAGAAGGAACATGAAAACTGTCATTAAGGATACCAGGATTTCTTAAATTTTGGGCAGCAGTGGGAGCAATCTGAGCATTTTTCTATTGCTAACACATAGTACTTGTCTCTCTGTTGTATTTGTGGTCTATGTCACTGCTGATGACTGTCCACCCTCAAAGAAGAGATTCTGAAGTACAGACTTGAATGTCAAAAGTGTTATTTTCAATGTTAACTATGACCTTTAAAATAAGTAGGCACTTAATGACAGAGCAACTGTCCAAATCTTCTTGTGACACTGGAATGAGGAAGCAACAAGCTCCAATTTTATTTTTCAAGCTCATTATTTCTTCCA
Source organism: Formicarius rufipectus (assembly GCA_013399695.1). Classification (NCBI taxonomy): domain Eukaryota; kingdom Metazoa; phylum Chordata; class Aves; order Passeriformes; family Formicariidae; genus Formicarius; species Formicarius rufipectus. Next base: position 474,417 of record VXAU01002524.1, read on the forward strand.
GTATTTGGAACAGCTGGTAAAAGTAATCATTTGGCAAGGCCTGTCAAGGGATAAGAAAAAAATACATGTATTTGCTATGGTAGATTACATACTTTAAACCAAAATGAAAGGCTGAAACATACAAATATTTATAAAGGAATAGGGGGTTTCAGACTTCCAAATTGTGCAATAAATATGCACACACATGCATTAGTTCAGTGTGCTGTAAACACATCCCTGTCATTTTATACTCCACCTTATAACTCCTCTCACAGATCCACCTTCACGAGCCATGCATGTTCCTGCTGCCAGACCTGGGCAAAATCATGTTCCAGCCACAGGAACCTGCACTCCCCAACCCCAAACAAACCCCCCAGAGCAGCCCCAAGCCTTGTGCCCAGACACTTTACACACACCCCTTAGAGATTCACTGAAATGCTAAGGACAGGCAAGGCAGTTCTGTATCATATCCATATTAACTGCTTGTTACTCTCTGCATCAGGACATCACACATTAGCTACCATTCTGAGTGCCGCAGGAACACACACACTGGTGTTCATATAGAACTGATGACCAGGTCACGTGCACCCCCCAAAGAGGTGGTTGTGCTCTGTGCAGGTATGGACAGCTTTCAAGACTTGCTGGTTTTGCTTGACATGCTCTATAAAAGTCATGTCGTGAAAATTCAGCATTTTTTTCTTCAAAACAAACAAAAAAAACAAACAAAAAATCAAACAAAAACTCAAAACAAACAAACACACACCATTTTAATTTCATCTGGGAAATCAATCTGCACAGACCCAGCAATTTCTGGTGTAAGTAAGAAGGGGAAGGATGGCAGAAGATTCACCAGAAGTCATCAACCACTATAAGACACAGCTGAAACCATACACAGGAAGAATTATTTCAAGCCCTGGATGTGCTTGGCATGCAAGTGCAACAGCAGAGACAGACAAAATGGGATGTGTGGAGCTACACATCATTAGCCTTATTGGCAGGGACTCCTGCAGGACCCAGCTTAGGAACATCAACCATGGAAAGCAGCTGCTTGGCAAGACAGAGTTCAGACAGGCAGCCCAGTTTGAGCTCCAGTCCAAAAGATGCAGCCCCAGTTCTGCTGATGGTTGTTGCAGAGATTTGCTTTCTCTCCCCTACTGCAAATTTATCCAAACTTTCAAAACCAAAATTCTAGGCTTCTGCTTGTACCTACAGGAGTATCACCAGACAGTTTGCATCCTCCCATCTTTCAGTGGAAAGCTACAAATAAGAATCTTTCCTGCTCTTAGAAGTCCATGCTAACAGAATATTTCTTCAGCAGCATCCCTGTGACACCAGTCGAGGAAAGCACATTATTCCTGATGACACAGTGGCACTCCCAGTCTTATCTCATTAGTTCAGATGAGCATTCAAAAGTTTGACTGACTTAGATGCACCACTGACAAAATCTACCAGGTTTAACTGAAAGGATATAGAAAGAGAAAAGTGTTAATTAAGTTCTGATCTGGTGCCTTCCTTGCCATTACACAGCCATGGAATTGCAGACATCAACTGACCCATGGAGTTCAGACCTACCTCAAAACGCCTTATTTCAGATGATTTACGGGCTCGAACCTTGCAGTTTACACTGGGAACCTGCGTAGCAAAAACCACAGACAAAGCACTTCTAGATATGCTCCTGTATCTTTATACACATCCATTCTGTATTTTCAATGCTACTAAGTAAAATATTCATAATAATCACACAAAGTTCTAGAATGAGGATCCAGTAAAACCAAAATACAATTAAGAAAGAAACTGAAAGGTAAAGGTTTTAGCCTCATCTCAAAGTATCTAATGTTTGCTTGAAGCAGCGCAACAGATGGCCTAGAAACTACTTTTTCTGGCTTTCTCCCAGCAGCTCACAACTCCCAGTCCTGTGCCTACACTAGACCTCATCACTAAACAACAGAGGGGAAAGGATTGCATGTTAAAAGGAGGAAAAAATAACCACAAGAATCTGATCTGGAACCTGCTGACACAGTACATGACCAAAACATGCAATAATTGATTAAACTTTTGGGTTAACTTTGAAAGTGCATGTTCAAGGACAAGTCATACAGGTTGTTCTTGCCTAAGACAGGTATTTCAACTACCAACCACACAGGTTACACAAGGCAAAAAACACTTCTTTATCTGCTGGCTTTTCTATTACTCTCTCACCAGTGTGTATTTTCAAATCAACTCATGTTACTGAAAAGGGTTTCTCTATGTGCTGAAACAATATGAACTGTAACACAGAGAAGTTTCTCCCCTGGAACAGTGTCCTGTAGTGCAACCAGAAGAGTGCTCAAATTGGCAACAGAGACTGATCATTTTCCAGTGGCATCACACCCACACCTCGAATTCATCAAGAAAACAAGATTTATTCCTCTAGGGAAAAAAAGCCTGCCAGAATCAATACCACAACTTAGCAATTCCCTGACAGAGGATCTTTTCAACCAAGGATGAGGATGGTAGACTAAGCCATTAACTTGCAAAGGGTAAGAACAGCCAGACCCCCATGTCACATGCAAGGCAACATGACCACAGTGCCATTTGCCAATACAGTGCACCAGGCCAGTTCCCCTTCCCAAATCACTCTCAGACTTGTTCTTGTGCACAACAGGACTCATCTCAAAGCTTTTTAATGAAAAATCAAGTATTCCTGATGGGGAAGATATGCACTGTTTTGTGGCTGATATTAATGGGAGGTCTCATGTTATTCTGCACTTCACTCCTTGCCTCTAAGCTATTAATTGCAAATGACTCTGCTGCTGGGGGGGGGAATATCTTTGGGAATGCAAGACTGGAAAACCCTAGTGTTTCATGGAAAGTATTTCTCTATTAGCATACCAGCATGTCTCCAGCAAGTACAGTCACTGGGCACCAACTTCCTCAGGATCCTGTATGTGTATTTTAAGATCTTACCTTGGGTCTAAAATAGCAAGGATACTCCAAGTTTTAAAAGAACAAAGAGCAAAATAAAGCCCCTATGTAAGGTCTCAAATGAGAAAATTCATTTTTCTTTAGAGCATATTAGCATAATGACAAGATCTTACTTTTGTGAAAGAGAAAATTCCTCACAGAAACTCAGGGCAGAATCAGAAGAGTCTAACTCAGACTTATGAATTCCAAGTACCCTGGGAAATAACACAGGCCTTAATATCACCACTGGCTGTCTCCAGCAAAATGCAAATTAGGTTGTGAAAAGACTGCAAACCCCTTCCCTTCTCCATAAACCAAGTAAACCAGCAATTCCTCAGCTTTTTTCCATTTCTGTCCCTTGTTACTGTCCTCTGTCACTGAGGCTTGGATGGACCACTGAGGTCACACAGTATAAACACACCTAATCTACTCCAGACAAAAATTGGAAAGATTGTAGCTGAAAAACACAGTAGAATATGCCCTGAAACACAGAAAGCCATCACAAAGCTTTTCTGTCCCAAGTTTCTTGCTCCTCTGTTTCCACAGAGAGGGAAGGAACTGAGATTATTGTCACCCAAAGGTTGGGGCACCTTTATGGACAGAAAGATCCAGGCAAGACCACCACCTTCCGCTCATGGATTCAGTTGGTGTGTTTACCTTTCCACAAAGAAATAATGGAGCCCCTGTGCCAGAGATCTCACCACCTATTTAGACAGACATAAGGATCAGGGTCGTGGGATGTAACAAAAGGCAAAATTGCAAACTTTCAACAACATTTTTTTTCTTCATTCTCCTTGTGTGTGCACTTTTGAAATACAGGTCAGAGCAATGCAGTCCATGTAAGAGGGATAGCAATTTAATAATTTTTAGTGAGAGCACTGTATTGTTTCTCTGCTGTCACCCCACGTCTGCAAAACTAACTTGTTCCAACTGTGTTCTCTCTCCATGTGGCACCAGATTTGCTATTCAACAACCTCTCCTTTCCAAGACTGTAGTGAGAAAAGGGAGCCAATTTATACCATTCTTCCTTTGTATAAAGATTTCCACGGGTGTGAATTTTGCTTAAATTCATTTCCAAAAATAATTTCCTCTGCAGCTCTACATGAGCTTATATCCCAGCACACAGCAACTCCAGAGCCAGCTTTTAGATTACGTCACCTTTAGTACAATGTTCATAGCAGGTTCAAAACACTTGAGAGGAAGGAGCAAATGAAAGGCTTTTACACAGTCACAATCCTGTTTCGCTTAACTTTCATCCCTCCCATCGTCACCTCATAGTTTAGTTTTACTGAAATATTCCTCCATCTTCTCTGTTGGCTTCTGTATTCATCCAGGGTTTTCCTGGATAAAAATTGCCTGTTTCAGAGTGAACAGATATCTCCCTCCTGCCCAACCACTTACATCATCAAGGAAATCATCCCCCTGATTGCTCTAATAGTACATTAGCAGTTAAAACTATATATATTCTACCACTTAAGCTTGCCTGCCTGAAAGAGCAGATGATGCCCACTCAAGCAGCTTTTCTACACTCAGATTCCCCATCAATTTCAATGCAAATTCCCCACAGAAAATGATTACAAAGACTGGGCTCCTGCAAATATTTATAGCATAATTCAACACAGTTAATGAAGTAACCATGACACAAACCAGAAAGAATACCAGTTTAATATGTCAGGCCTTAGCCACATGAATAGAAGTTAATATAAACACATAGATATCATCTAAATCATTAAACAACTACAGGCTCTGCATTAATAAATAGGGCAGCTGTAACAACATGGGAAAAAAATCCTTGAATCCTAAAAGGTAGAGAAGTTTAACAGACAATTACACAAAACAGTAGAAAAGTAGAAATGGTTGGAAAATCAGCATAGGTGACCTAACTTACAGCTCAGTTTCTCCTGAGTAGATACACTGAGATGCAAACTACTTCTGCACTGTCAAAAAGGAAAAAAATTAACCTTCAGATTAAATGCCATCAATTAAAGGAAAATACAAATACAGCAACCAAAGGATATGTACTTACATGAAAGGTATCCAAGTATGACAGTAGTACCCATATTTTAATATCCAGTCATCAGTCTTACACTTTTTACACACCGCCTGAGAGATAAGTCCCTGCTACTGGGGGCTTATCAGTACACACTGGCAATTTCAAGCAGTTTTGCTCACAGAAAACAACACTCCTGAGTTGCAGTCATCTCATTTTTTACAAGCATCTGCTATCTTCACTTTAGGATTAACATTCAAGGGAGTACATGAGGCATCTAGTGATTTAAGAGAGTTTCTTCCTCACAGTAAAATCCTTCTGTGCTCATATTTCAGTCAGACTGGGAAACCAATAGAAATTAAGCTAAAACCTAATACTCTACTCCCATAACTCCATAAAAATCCTGCTTCAAATCACTACTCATATCCTTGCTTTTCCGAAAATAATACTCAAATGTGTGAAGTGAATGACATTAATTCCCTAATTAGATATTCTTTTCCCATTACCCAAAAAATTAGTATTTGATGCCATGGAAGTGTGCACAACACGTTATTAATCACTGTCAATAATGTGAAAGGTTGCAAAGATAACTACTCATCATTATGGAGTCTGGGCACAGGGCCAAAAAGAGGATAAAAAACAAAAAACAAACAAAAAACACACATGGATATTAAGTTCTCATCAATGGTTATGAATAGTTTTTTACTTCCAAAGTTCAACCCTCCAACATCTGACATAGTGCCTGGACGTCCCTCACAAGAGCCTTGATTTCAGAAGGTTCAACTGCACAAAGCTCTCTGTGAACAGATAATGCACTGCCACAAATGCTGAGTGACAACCTGTCTGGGCTGTGGACACACAGCTATTTAAAACATTGGAGTCCAAGACTTGGTTTTGAACCATTTCCTGAAGTGCAGTCCCATTCTCCTCTCAGGCATTAAGGATAAAACCAACCTATCAAACAACCACGATGTTGTTTTATGTCATCTTTGACATTATCTGCAAAGGAGACAACACTGCATTGTAAATAAAAACAAACAGCCATTAAACAGAAAGCAAGACTGAATGTTTTCATTATTTAGAGGCTGTAAAAATTCTAAATTGAAATCCACTTCCTAGTTTAATAGGAATGGATAGAAGAATAAAAACTGGCTGTTGTAATGTAAAAAGCACTCTGGATTACTAATCTTAATTGGCAACAAAAGCCATCATTGAAGTTCATCATAGCAATTCACTTGCAATAGCATAATTTAAGCATACACTTTCAGAGGAAAATAAGTCATTCCAAACTCCCAAATGGATTTGGTCATGGTATCTGGGCACACCTTAAGGTTGCTAAAAACACCTGCAAGCTTTAAGGAACACAAGGACATCCTGTTGTACACCCTGAGGGCCACACTAACACACTTCTCTCTTCCAAAGGCCCAGCCCCAGGTGGGCAGCAGTTACAACTCCCTGGAGCACTCCCTGCAGTGTGGGGCTCTTAGGAGGATATACGGAGGTTCATCAGGGATGGAGGTCATCCTTCTGTCCCCAGGAACAGATGCAAACCTGGGAAGCTGCTCAGTAAATGAAGTGCACCTACCAGCACCAAGTGTGGTGCACACAGAACATGCCAGGGTTCAGACAGGAGAGACTCTGTTCTCCTCTACCCATTCCCTAGTTTAGACTCTCCCCTCAGGAAAGATCTAGTAAAAAATTAAGGAAAACCACCCTCTCTCTCTCCTGAATATTTGAAGCACACCTGCTGAAAAGTCATCTACAGAACAGCACAGTCACATACAGAACATTTAGGGAGTACTTTGGGGCAGGGTTTTGGTTGCCTTTGTTGCAGTTTAAGGGTTTTTTGGTTGGGTTTTTTTCAGAAATAAGGACAAGCACATACTTCAGTTGTTAAGCACATTTCCTCACAGGAGGTGAATGCTTGCACCACACTTGTTTTCATGTTGCTTACCTCGTGTTCTTGTCTACAAGACTAAAACAAGTATTTCCCATCATTCATCAAGAGTATCTCGTTCTAACCTCCATTTCACAGAGGGAAACAAAAAGCCCCAAACGAGAAACAAAACCAGCACTGCAAGAACAAGCCAGTTCTTCAGCTCCCCATCCTCCATCACTCCTGTATTCTCCTGGATCCTGACATCAACAAGGATCTTGGAGCTACATTGCCTAAAAGCCATAAAGGGCCATGGTGACAGCTGGATTCATTTGAAAATAAGGCCCACTTAAAAAAAAAAAAAAAAAAAGAAAAAAATTAGCTTAATCCAAGGGGAATCCAGTGCTGGGAGCTGCTTATCTCAGACATTCTCATCAGTGGAGGGCAGCACAGGAGTCATCCCAACAACTCAGCCCTCGATGTGCAAAGCTGCAGCAGTAAGGGGGTGGCAGACAGAGCAGTCCAGCCCACGTGACACCAAGAAGCTGAAATTTAAGAATCTGACTGTAAAGCTCCAGAGGTGCTTCTTGCTACTAGAACATACCCAGGCTGGGCCAGTTACGACCACCCAGAGGCAGCCCTTGCCAGTTCAGATCCTGTGATGACACAGAGAGAAAGAGGGAGATGGGTTTTTCTTTTACACACTCCTCGTGAACCACAGGGCTACATCCTTCCTCCTATTATTTACCACTGCAGTTGGAAACTAATATTGTACTCGATGAAGAATATGCTTATACACACTGAAAAAAACCCAACAGCTACATCTACAAGCTGAAAATGTATTACCTACAGATCAGATAAAGACAGGTAAGCACAGAAGACTAAGCACAGCATTGTGTTTATGCCACTATTGATTACAAAGTGCATTAAGAAACCTGGATGTTCTGCTAATGTCACTCAAGCCAGTCTGTATCTTCTGTCTCTTTGTGATTCTGTCGAAGCATTAAACACATTCACACTCAGCTACTGTAAATACAATGTATGACATGAGACCACTCACCATCAAGATTTAAAGTTCCATGCTCTTATGAGAGCAATGATCTGGCTATCTAGCTAGAGACACCCTTGTCTGTACACGCTTCCATCTATTTTGGCATTTCTATGTGCTGTGCTGCACTCCAAGTTACTACATAGTTACACAAGGTGGAAAATCTCCCCCACACTCCACTTTCATCCTCTGCCAGCTGGTCTATTATGTCATGGCATTTGAGCTTTAAAAGGATGCATCCATGTATTTCTTTTTCACACCTGATAAATATTTATGAAGATTTTACTCCAGTCCTAACACATACACACTACAACTAATCTCCCTTTTATTCAGTCAAGCATCTTAAAGGAGAAGGGGTTTGAAGACAGGCTATTTCTATTGCCAGACCTGAGCTCCCGAAGTCAGCACATTAAGCAAAATGATGCCAGTTTGAAAGGCAAATTTAAAAGGAAAAAAAAACCACAAAAACCCAAACAAACAAAAAACTCCAAACAAAACCACACCAAAAANGCCCATGAAATTAACACAAGTTTCACAACAATGGAGTGAAGCATTTAAAACCTGCAAAAATTAAATGCTTGCAAGAAAGATCTCTTCTCGCGTTTGGTGCAGGTTCTCTCATTCACAGGATCTGAGCTATCAGCCTAAATAACACTAAAGCACAGACATTATGCAATTAAGAGGCAGTTGATGCAACTTTCACTCATTTCTGATCTCTTACATTGACTTTGATCACGGCTGATATGGAAAGGACACGCTTTCCATAACTGAACAAGTACCATCTAGTTTTCGGTTGGGTGGCTTAACGCTCATGTTGGGAACCAATGAAACAATAATGGAACAACTGAGGCCCAGTTCCTGCCTATAGCACAAAAAATTTAACTACAATCCAATTTTCCTTACCCAAAGCCTAGCAATTCTGTGATCTCTCCAGTTCCTAACCACTTTTATTTTTACTGTGTTTACGGAATTTACTTAAAGAGTTTGACTATCACAGTACTAAAATGACGACATTTTAAAAATTCATTACCTTGTTTGACATGGTACAGCAAACATCAATGAAGAAAACAAGGCATACGAATTAGGGAACTTCAGAGGGAGACACTGAAGCAACACAGGCAATTCCATCTGCCTTGTTACATTTTTGGAGTAGTCATATCAGATGTATGTTGTTTATCCACAACAAATCCTCCAAGTTACTGAGGATCTGATAGTCACTGCTGTCATCACAATGCAGAAGTGAAGAACTCCAGAAAATAAGCTGCAAACGGAGTGCCTGCAGCTCACAGAGCTCTCCCTCTCCACCTATAAGTGAGGCTTTCCATAACAAGCCTGAATTGTCCCTACTGATTTCGCAACTAATATCAGATCTTAGGAGCTACTCCCTCACCCCTCCTCTCCCTTGAATACAGCTCATTTTTTTAGGGCAGAACACTTGAAAAATAGCTACACAAGTCTGAGTATATATTTATTACCATCAGCGTGCGATGGCCTCAAGAGACATCCACGCATCATAATCTGTTAGCAAGAAAAGGAATCACAGTCTTCAATACCCTGCTATTTTTTGCCTAATGCTGCAAGGACAAGCTAATTTGTAAGCCAGATCATTCCTTTCTAAAGGATGAATGACAGTTTTCTGTAAAGAAGAGATTTGGTTTAATTCTACCCCCAACAAAAAAACAAACAAACAAACAAAAAACACACAAACAACTAAACACCAAAAAACCCAATGTTCATCCTCTCTCTGACTCTTACTTCCATGGGAAAGTTGCAGGAGCCTCTCAGTCTCCCAAAGACAGGTCTGGTTCCCATCAGAAGCTGCAGTAGACTGCTGAGGAATGGGAGAAGGTCGAGGGGTCTCCACTGGCTCCATCTTCCCTATAATGCTGGACACGTGGTGTTCCACCCCAGACTGTGGGTCTCTCTCATGTCCTACCTCTGGGTTATTTTGCATTGCCAGGAAAAGATCAGAACAGAGAGGAAACTGTCTGACTGGCAAAAGGCTTTGTGCAAGAAAAGGAACTCAGATGCATTTCCCTTCCAGTCTTCTTCTGCAAAGGGAAATTATGACTTGATGTAGAAAACAATAGTAAGATATTGCACTATAAAGGGATTTCAGCTGGGAGAATAAGTTAATTTAGTCCAGCAGTATCCTACCAGTTATTTTAGAGTTAAACCAATGGAAAACTCAAACAACTGTAAAAGAAAATACCTGCTTTCATCTGTAGTACATCTATTTTACTACCAGGCTCTGTTAGGTCCTAAGCATTCCTTTTAGCAATGCTTTGAAAATAACACATGAGCATGAATGCACACACAGACACGGGATGCTTTCCAAGGAGGAACAGCAGAAAACACACACCTTTCTCACACTCACCAAGAGCTCCTTCACCTGCACTGTACCCATTACAGAGCCACACACTGATAAATATGCTTTAGTTCCCTGTTGTGCTGGATCCACACCTGAACAGAGAAACCTGATTTCTTTGCTAAATACAGTAGAGCTTTGCTGTTACTGGAAGTTGTCACTAATATTTGTTTCTTAAAGTTATGAACTGCTGCAGTGTGCAAGCATAAATAAATCTATACCACATCTGTCAGACTAGACTATAATCAACCAGAAAAACCCCTAACACCAAGTGCCTAAAAATAAAACACTGACAAGTGCATGTCTGTCTCTCCCTAATGCCTCCATTTCTGAAAGACCCTCGAGGTACTCTTAGCTTTGCAATATGCCCTAAAATTGGCAAATAAGTCTGAATTATCACAGAGATTATTTCCTGTGCACTCCTTCCTCCTTTTCCCCATTCCCCTTCCTACCACTCCCTTCACCAGGGGTATCACAATAGAAGGCAGACCTCAGGGGTATCAAATTTGCTTCCAGGCACAGACATAACGAGAGGCAGTGTCTGACTGTCCACCCCAGACATGAATTTCCCAGCTATTTAGGTTTCAAAGAATTTAATACCGTGGCCCACACATTATTGCAAGTGACAATTACTTCAAAGCCAGAGGGTAACCATTTGCATAATAATGAACATTATTCTAAAGAGGTGTGCAGGAAACTACACGCTAATGAGTTCTAATGTATATTATCTGAAAGTCACACTTGCTTTATAAAAATAATTAAAAACATGACCTCTAATGTTTACCTACTTGTACTTTTTATGTAACAGCCTGAGAGACACCTGTCCTGTTAAATGCACAAACGTACACAGGTCTAACTTTTGCAACACTGAGTCACCTGAAACTGGGTAATTGATGTTGGGACTGTTCATGCATGTAAGGACTGTGGGAGTGGGCTGGTTTCTGAAGGGAGGCACCAGGGGAACTGCATCCTATGGCACAGAAAACATGGGTTTGCTACATCTTAATCACAGAAACAATGAGGGAAAGAGCAACTTCTCTTGAGGCGCATCTCAGCTGCAGAAGCATTTCCAAGAACACCCTAAAAAAACCTCCCGATGTCAATCTAATCAGTTACAAAAAAATGTTTTTACTAGTGACAAAATTCTCCTTAGCATCCTATAACCCATGTTTGATAAAAATGTAGTGGGTTTTCCTTTTTAACATGATAAGTTCATTTTATTTTGAATCAGTGTTGTTTATACCCTAAAGAACATATACTGTGCTGCACAGCACTTAGCTGTATTTACTGCTTGAGTCTTTTGGTTTCATTACCTTTGAGATTAGATTGATGAACCCATTAGGATCTTAGCTATAAAATCCTCATTTATACCACAGGATGTGGAAAACTGAGTAAGAGGCTCACTAATGCACTGAGACACAGTTCCAGCACCAGGTCCAGCTTCCACTCCTTAGTCCACACTCACATAGGCCCCAAACAATGAGCCCCAAAGCCAGCTAGGGAAGGCAGCATATATAATCCACCACAGATTGGAGATTTTCCACAGAATCAAGATGCCTGGCTAAATGTTGAAATATCCCAGCTAATTTATGACCATTCATTCTTGTAGTCATCCAAGATTAGAACAATAATCATATGTAATGCCTTAGGGTTTAGAGCCTGTTGTCAGCAGCAGCAGCTGGAGAAAGGGCTGGATTTCTTGCCTACACAGAACACAACCAGCAGAGGCATCACATTGTTGGGTTTCTGTTCAGCTCTGAAAGATCAGCTATTGATCAGTGCCATAGGCAGTGCAACACATGAGACAGACTGCTCTAGGATTGGAACAAGCAGCTCACACCAGGGTATTCCAAATTTACCATCAGAGAAGGGGCAGGGGGAAAGCCTGAGTAAAACTAGATGCAATGCAGATACACATAAATGCAAGCAGGGAACTTCTTGCAGGCAAGAGCAGGGTTAGGGGTGTCATATAAAGTACTCATCAGCATCATTCCTCACTCCTTTGAGACTGGAAATACTCAACTCTTCCATATGGTACAACACAATTCCAGCAACCAGAAGTAACTTCTGCCTGGTTTTGCACAGTTCCATTCACAACAGCATCTGCACTATCTACTGTGTAAATACTCTACCATGCAAGTGCTTTCAGAGGCGTGTTTGCCAGGATTTTGGAATGAACCCACAAGAATAATTGTCCTGCTTTTTGTTCATGCAGGGCAAAGTGATGTCAGGCTCTTCCCAGCACACTGCAATTCATCCTCATACTCTGTTTTTGATTTAAGATTGAAAACTGGCCATCCTGCTAAAACAGTGCCACCAGCAAGTTTGTGAAAGGTGTTACAGGTGTTTCTAACAGAGATTTGAAGAGTCTCATCCTTTGCAGTGCAATGTTTCATTTGAAATTCATTTGTAATTCTCCTGTTACTACACAGCCACATCACAAGCAGCAGCTACAGAAGCGACAGAATAGTTTGGGGTTGTTGTTTTCGCAGCTCATCACCTACTGGGTTGCACCTCCTGATCAACTTCCCTCCCCGGCTCTTACAGAGACTGTAAGCCACTGTTGATGTGGAAAGCAAATATTGTCCTTCACCACTTAGCCACCTGTGAGATGAGAATCTTCAGAGCACACCCAGATGATTTACAGAGGTTTGCTTCACTGTCTTACAATGCCATCTGCTTACACATGGATATTTCTTCCATAGATGAAACCCCTTAGTCAAGTTATTCTCAAGGTAATGAACTTCCCTCGGTATGAGGAAGAGAAATACAGTCTTGATGACCACAGAATTTTTTGTTCATTATTTTCCTGTTGTTCAGTGAAATTAGTGTTGTGCTGGTTCAACCAAAGGGACTTAAAGAGTTCAGTTCAGCAGCATCAGCAAGAGAGGATTGAATGTGCCAATATACCAAGCAGAGGAATTTTTTAAGCTAAATTTACACTGATGTACATATCATTTCACAGAAATTGCATAATCCAGCAATATGAGCAACTGAGACCCACCTGACCACAAAGGAACAGAAATCACAGTGCAGCACACCCACCCTGTAAGCCCCATCCATACAAATTCCATCTCTTGGTTTTAGAAACCCCAGATATCCACACCCATCAGGCACATGTGCCACACAGAGTTTACTCACTTCACAGAACAGATGGAAAACTCAAAGAACACGTGCAAGTCCAAGACCTCAAGAAAGCACACATCAGGTTTTTTTCACTTTGCAATAACACAGACTTGGGAAAAGGTCAGAGCAAAAAGATGAAAGACTGGTAAGAATTACACTTGAGTCAATTCTAGATGAGACCATACCATGGAGTCCTCAGGCACATGAACTTCACCACTTACAGCATTGTCTTGACTGGTCTACATCACCACAGACCCTCTGCAGCACATCCTAAGGTAAACCTGTACAAGTTGGAAAAAAATCACCTCCTAATTTTAAAGTCTGCAAAATTCCTTTAATTAGAGGAGTATTACATGAAACATCAGCTGAATAAGCAAGATTCCCTGTCTACCCTGTGTAAAACTTTTGGACAACACAGAGAATTTCTTTAGGACCAGAGCGACAGGGAGAGGACTGGCAATACCAAATCACATTCATACAACTCTCACTAAGACCACTGCAGAAAGCTTTTACAGAGAACAGAGCACCTTGTACCAATCAAGGTGAAAATCAGCATCACTAAAATGATCTTTACCTGTTTCTCTAAGCCAATTTCTTAGTGAAGAGTGCTTTAAAATAGTCACAGAGCACACCCACAAAGGTTTCAGAAGGTTTTAGGAGCAGAAAACTTATGACCTTAAAGCAGAGACCAAACCTTGGGCAGATCACCAAGGCACATCCACGTTACTATATCTTCCAAATCTGGTTCTGTGAACGGAAGGTTTAAAGTAGATTTACTAACAAATCTTAATTACTGTAGAGAAAAACATAAACCCTGCAGTTGAGAACCAAAATTTTACAGGCACTGGTATGTTTATGGAAGGTTTTAAATATTTGCAAATTGAAGAAGTTGATATTTTCCAAATTCTCTTGCTCAGTGGATTTTTACTGCATCTCTATTTCCATAAAAGCCCAGTTAGTTAAATTATCAAAACACCACATAGCAGCTCACTGTAATTTCATAAGGCAAGCCTTGCTGCAATTTATAAGTGGTTATACTTGAGTGCTTTCACACTGGCTCAGCAGCACAAAATTCTGCTAATAAACACAATCCTCAGCCACCACTGCCCTGCTTTAAACAACCCCAGTTCTCAAAATGAGCAGGTCAATCCATGTGAGACCACTTATGCCCCTTAAAACTGACTTTGATACAAAGGCAGCAGCAAAGCATCCTCAAGCAAATGGGAAGGATGTCAATAATAGTGCAGGAAGAACACAAACCAAGGAGAAAGCTGTGGCATATGGCTTCAGTCACGTGCATCACCACGGCTGCTTCTCTGCAAATGAGAGAGAAGACATCCCCCAAAAGTGTTAGTCTGCTTTTCACACTGCAGAACTGCTGCTCACACGTTCCTCGTTCAAAATAAAGGCTAAATAAATACATGAACAGGGATGAGGGTGTTTACTATGAAGCGCCAAGAGAGGAGGGGAAAAAATATATACTGGAAGACCACCATCAGTTTGGCTTTACAAGGCCCAGTGCCAAACCCACTCTGTCACTGTGGTACCATGTCCAGGGAGCTCAGAATGATATTTCAAAGTCCAGGGTGACAATTCTTTTGCCGTCAAACCCATAAACCCCTATACAAAACCAACCACCCACCTACAAGCCCTGTGAGGTGCAATCATCACCATGCTGCTGACAACAAGCAGAGTCCTCCCTAAAACCTGTTACCCCAGGACACCAGGTAGGTACAAACAGATAGAAAAAATGAAAAGTGCAAGTTTAGCAGAGACAGAAGTTTAGCAGGACAGTGGAGCACATACAAGCACAAAACACACATTTCCAGACACCCTTTCAAAGCCTGAATGCATTTCAGAGTTATATTTTACTCATCTATCAATCAGTGTTCATTCAGGCAGAACAGAAGACACTCCTGTCACTGTTGCACATACACAGTTCTTTAGCATGTCCCACTAACTTGGAGTTATGGATCCAAGTGAAAAGCCAGGAAGAGTAGGAATGAAGGATGGAAATCAGCTGAAGAAATATTCCATTTCCCTCAGCAGCAGAAAACACACTTAATCAGAACACAGGGCAGTACTAAATTTTTCATGATGTGAGACGTGGAAATATACCTGATTGGATTATTTTAGCAGCAGTGTTTACCTCAAGTCTCCTCTTCAAATAAAAAAAACAAACATGTAAATTCACTGCTCATGAGCCATCATCCATTTTCTATCAAAACAATAAAATACACACAAACTCTACAGACAAAAAGTCTATGGTACCACCTCTATTACTCTTGTATTTAAAGAGTTTGCTGCAGAGGACATATACTGGCATAAACCCTGCTCACTTGATCCACATTAGTATTCCTGTTAGTAATCCTACTACCTTCAGATGGTCTGCTTACACGGTTGTTAAACCTGATCAAATTTTTCACTCCTGTATTACAAGTTACATGGAATTTGGCTGTGTAATCCCCACTAGAGCCAACTTAAGATATGTAGATAGATGCATTGCTATCCCAAACATTAAT
This sequence comes from Formicarius rufipectus, assembly GCA_013399695.1. NCBI lineage: Eukaryota > Metazoa > Chordata > Aves > Passeriformes > Formicariidae > Formicarius > Formicarius rufipectus. Next base: position 490,269 of record VXAU01002524.1, read on the forward strand.
ATGAGTCCTCTTAAGCTCAGCCTGGCAAGCTGTGATGAGTGAAAAGAACCTGCTTCCACTGATTTCAGCGATGTCAGAGGCAGCCTTGCTTCCAGATCTTGAAGATCAGCCAACACATAAAAAACAAAACCTCATCCCTCTAAAAAACAAGCACAGATACTAAGTCTTGTCTTGCTTTAATCAATACAGATACTAATTTGATACCTAGAAAATACACTGGAGATGGGGGGGAAGTGGGGAGGAAATTAAGCTTTATTTCTACACCACAAATGCAAACCTAGCATTCTGCATTTTACTTAAGAAAGACAAGCCAGATCCATCAAAGAGATGTACATACACACCCATTTCTTATTGCTTCAAAAACACTAAACAATGGTTGACTTTATGCCCATAATATATGTGGTGATAAAAAGGGGAATGCACTCACCCAATTTAAAAAGAGCTTGGTCTTATTTCTTCCAGCACAGGTCTCATTTCCAATAACAAAAAAGCGTCTACTGATGATTAATTTTAATGGCCTTTGATCACACATCCACTTTACCCTATCAGGGAACTCTCAATTTTAAAAAAACACTGAAATTTATATTACTATTCAACTCCATAATAACAACAACTGAATTGCATCAAAATTATTATCCCACATTGATTTTTCCCAGTAAACATAAGTTTAAGCAGAGCTCCCATCAGTAACCTTTCCCTGAAAAATTCTATAGGAAATGAAATGTAATACTCTATTAAGACTTGTTTTGCAAACAGAAGCGAGAGAGATCACCCAAGCATGCAGAGCCATTAAAATGGATCATACATATATCATTATAAATTTAATAATCTCCATGACGGCTCGAGTTCAAGTTAAAATGAATGTCAGCAAAGCATGACCAATTGATGTTATCCCAGCTGCCACTGAGCCTCACTTGGGGTTATATTATACATTCAGAGGCCCTAGCTACATGTGCACCAAAGACCCAGAGCCAGGAGCAGATGGGAGATGTAGGCTTCTATACCTATCAGCAAGGAGAGACAAACATAATTGCATATTAATTTTGGTGCATCAAAACAATTACAGTCTGCTTTGGTGTCACAGGTCGCAAATGTTTTTCCCATCACGCCCCACGTGCAGTATAATGTTGTACACTTAAGGAGAGGAGGGAAGAAAAAGAAGTGTTCTAGCAGCCCCCAGAAGTGAAGTCAATAGAAGGATTTTGTTTCAACCCATATTGATTTACTTCAGTCCCAAAACGCTTCCTTGAAAAAAAGTAGAAGGAAGACCTTGGCAGCTTGTCAGTTAATAGATCTTGCTTGGTGCAATTAAAATACATTCAGAAGTTCTATTCTGTTCCCCTAATAAATGTTCCCCAAATGTCATTTCTCTCTAAGCAAACAGCTGCATTTTATCCAATTTCTGAAAGTTTTCCAGACTGCTTAGATTTCTAATGGGGTGACAGGGAAACCACTTTTATTCTTCAGCAGACTTGATGAAATTGTGACACGAACCTCCCTCTCTCTGAAATTAGACAGTGCTGTTGAACAGCAAAACAAGAGCTGACGGGCAGGTTTTTTTCCAACTCACTTTTCAACTGAAATAAAAATCATGCAGGGAGAAGGAGCTCTCCACACAAAGCTCAACACAGTATTTCCCATCTCCCACCAAACCTGCGTGGAAAGCGACATCCATGGTTTACACAGTAGAAACACATCAGGCTTTAAAGTTCTCTTGACTGGTGCCAGCAAAACAACTTTCAAGTCCCAGCTGATCACAAGCCACAGTTTGTCTGAGACTGCAACCTCATTTGGGTCAACTTAATGCAGCAATCCTTTAGGATGAAATAATGCAACTCCACCTTGACACACAGAGCTTCCACAAAACACTTGGACAAAGCAAGGCCCAAGAGCTGACATGAGGCACATTCCACTGTACCTTTTGTATCAAGCCAAAATTATATCTGGCAACTCCACTGAAATGCAAACACTACCACCAGGACAACAAGGATACTGAGAAGTGTATGACATTTTCAGCAAATTCAAACACCAAGCCCCAAGAAAGCAATTTTTTAACCACTCTATTAATGATATCAATTAAAAAAAAAAAAAAGTTGAACTCAGAATAAATCAGTAATCTAACCAGAGTCCGTACATTTCATTTGCACTGTGTGTCTCTTCATAAACAAATACACAAAACCGTAGAGATTTTTCCCTGCTTTCACTCATATTACAATTTCCCCTTCCCTCAGCTCTTTGGAACAAGCCTGAAGAGACAGACAAACGTTTGTTAAAATACATAATCAGGAGAAGAGATGTACAGCTGGCTAAGCATAGTGAGCAGCAAGTGCAAGTGATAAAAGCGTTGTAAGGAACTCTTCTGCCACTCGTGTCTCCTTCAGCAATTTAAACAGAAAGTGCTTCAGCCTTTTGTCACTTACCCTTTTTTGATCTTCCAGTCCATGTGTCACAGTCTTCCTCTTCTGATGTTGGCTGGATTCAGAGCCAGGTTCCATTTCCCAGCTACAAAGACTCTTCCAGCCTTCCTTAAGCTTTCTCTAAAAATCCATAGTATAAACAACAAAAATCTAAAATTGATTAAAAAAAGGCGAGATAATTCCTTCAAACCTCGTCCGTGTCCTTTATCATCCTTCTAAAATCCTGTTTGCCATCACTGCTCGTTATCTCAACAAGCAGCCATTCTGTGAGCCTCAGTGTCCTACAGTAACTCAGATGAAGGTTTCCATGAACGGGCCTTACAGAAGGATGACAGAGCTGAATCCAAACCCCGTAGTTTGTGCCACATTATTGCTCCATCAGCAGCCTTTTCAGTGCATTCCTGGCACGGATAATTTATATGTCAATAAAGGTGTAAATGTGCATTTAATCCACTGTGTTGATATTATCAGCATCCCTCTCATGGGCCACCTTCTTCCCATAAATCAATGTAAACACTTCACAGTGATAATTGCCTTTTGCAAATCTAGCAGGTGTTAATTACGTAAACTCATCCATGCACGCTTGTCATCATCTTCTATGTATTCAAACAAATACCTAGAAAAGGAGGGAAAAGACATATTTTACCAGCTTGAAAGAAAACATAGCTACTGATATTCTTTGCCCACCACCAGGAGCCACAAGTCAGAATTGATACAACAATTTCACGTTTTGAACATATTACACTCCTCATGAGAGCCTCTCCAAAGGCTTTGATGCCTGTTTAGTGTCTTACCTCGCCTTTGGGGCTTGTGGCATGAAAACACCCCAGAATGACAGTATTGCACACCAGAGCTGAGTCTACTGCAAAACTGACTGAAGCCTGCAAAGATCACCTCAAAACTCAGCCTCACAGGGTTCGAGCCCCTAAAGCCAAACCCATTACCCTCCTGGGGTCTGTCACACAGGGACCTTTCTCCACTGTCTGTAAGGTTATTGTGTGGCACCACCACAAATCCTGAGCATGATAATACATGAACAGTTATTATCTGGGCAAGAAAGCAGTGCCTGAAATCACAGCTTAGCAAGGCAACCACCTTACAGTGCTATTCTCTTTGTACTGAGGAGCACAAGTTTACTCCCAGAGACAAATCGCTTCCTGAGGTAATTTGTAAGGTGGGATCGATACCAGCAGGCTTCAATATGCAGGCACCAGGAAAAAAAACAAACACATTTACTGCACTGAATTCCATATGTAAAAGGCCAAATAAATATTAAATTAGCCACCTTAGCTGAGCATGGTATAAGACCACATATTTGACTGCATGTTGCTACAAGCCTGGTCATGAGACAAGCTCCAAAAAAAATCCAGACCTATGTCCTATATAACAAAGAAACTAATAAAAAAAGAAAATCAGACATTCTCCCATCACTAAAGGATAAGCATCATAAAAATTACATTTCCCACAATGGAATAGAAACATTTGCTCTGGGTGCTGAGGTCCCTTGTTATTCCAAGACAAAAATCTTGACAACAGGTAGAAATACTGCTTTTGCCTATCACTTCAAATGGTCCTTCACTGCTCCTCACCAGGAAGCAGTAGGTCATTAATCCAGTTCTTTCTTCTAAAGAGCACAGGAAAGAATACAACTGATTACAGCGATGCTGCTATGCTTTGCCATTTGAAAATAACCTAAAAAACACAGCTAAACCATTTTACAGAGAACCAGGAGGTTTCAAATTTTATTTTCAAACAGAATCTCCACCTGATCTGCGTTTTCAAACTTGTCAATAACCACTGAAATCTAAAAGGCACCTTGAAGGCAGTAAATGGCCTCTGACCTTAGCAACAAATACCACACACCAAGAAAACCCCAACTTTTATAAATATCGTTAAGTCTCACCGAGAAAAACTTTTTCCCTCCAGTGATTTCACTGTGATGTGACACATGAGACTGCATCAGTCACATCGTGTAATGCCATGCTGGAATAGCATGACATAACCAGTGCAACTAAGGACAACATGAAAGGTCCCCTGAACTAGAGAGAGGGGGGNAAAAGAAAGAAAGGAAAAAGAAAAAGTGCGATCTCTGGAAGTTCCTGTGCATTCAGTGTTACAGCTTTAACCACCATGGGAACAAACACTCTGGGGAAACGTGTATCTATTTGTATACACTACTTAGTATACGTCTGTAAACTTAGAGCATGTATTACAGGTATTTAGCGTCACTGCATGAGTTAGCTACATTAAGCTTCATCTATTTAAGAAGAGAAGTATTAACGTTGGGAAAAAATGTATCCTAAAACTCGGAGAACCATTTCTAATCAGCCAGCAGACTGAATTTTATTCTTATTATCTCCAGTAAATAGACATTTCACTTTTTATCTCTGCACATACATAATTGTGAAGAGGGATTTATCACAATATATATTTCAAATATATCAATAATATTGGTATTAAATACAAAACAGAAACTTTAAAAGGAGAAAGGAAAAAAAAAAAGAAAAGAAAAAATATTTTCTGGGAAAATCACCACATAGCCAGAGACACTAAAACCAACAAAAGATCAAGGGACCCAAAATCCACCTTACCTCATTTTCCTACCACTGTAACACCCAGAGCCCCCAGCCAGGCTCTGGACCCAGCTGGGCTAAGACTGAAACACCCCCCCATCAATTAAGAACTCACAGCCTACACCTGACCACGGTTTAAATACATAAGGGAATCTCAATGAACCACAGGTGAATCTACTTTCTTAAATTAAAACCATCAGGGCTGCACCTGGATATCTCCTAGCAGGGTCCATCCTCAACACGCAGCCCCCAGAAGATCCCCACCTGCACAGGGTATCATCTAGAAATCCCTCTCCCGGTAACCAGGTCCCCGCACACGCCTCCTGGCTGCCAGTCCTTCATTAAAAGCTGAGCAAATCAACCCAACTTTTGGGGGCTTTTTCCTCCTTAAAAAACACGCAATCTCGCAGCATCACGAATCCTTCATTCCCGCCGCTCACTTACGTCTGAGAACAAGCAAGCGAAGCAAATCCACAAGTTTTTGGGGTGGTTTGGTTTTTTTTTGTTTTGTTGGTTTTTTTTTGTTTTGTTGTTTTTTGGTTTTTGTTTGTTTTTTTTTGTTTGTTTCTTTGGTTTTGTTTTTTTTAACGTGGAAAATAGAAGTCCGGCAGCCCCCAAGTTCCGCGGGTCTCTGACCCAGCCCGAGGTGGGAGACAAAACCCCGCGGGGACATCCCCACCCGCGGCCGCCCCTCCGCATTGCCCCGCACACAATATGAGCCAAAACACGAATAATGAAAATAATAACAGAGGGCAGCGCCAGTAGCAAGACCCTCCCGGTGGCAAACCCCACCCGCGCCAGGGGCTCACACCGCGCAAACCCGGCGGTGGGGATGGGGTACCCGGGGAGCGACCCCCGCGCATCCCCATCCCCGCACGAGTTGCCTCTCGCGGGTGGGGCAGAGCCCCCCGGGAGCTCCTTCGTTCCTCCCCTCCCGTCCAGCGGAGCAGGGCACGGCTCTCTGCCGGCCCCGCATCGCCGCCGGGGCTCGGGGGCTCCGCCCGCGGCTC
>VXAU01002524.1:496547-525697 GCA_013399695.1 Formicarius rufipectus
GCCCCGGTACCCTCCCCAGGACGCCCCCCACGGTCCCCGCACCGACCGCACGGCCCCAGCACTGCCCTCGCACCCCCCGTACGGCCACCGCGCCCCCCGCATTCCCTGCACGGTCCCCGCACTGCCTGCATGGCCCCGGTACCCCCCACACGGCCACCGTGCCCCTCTGCGTCCCTCGCACGGCCCCGCACTGCCCGCACGGTTCCCACACCGCCCCGCACGGTCCCCGCACTGCCCGCATTGCCCCGGCTGTCCCGGCCGCCTGCGAGCGGGGATCACGCCAAGCCAGGCGGTGCGGACCGCGCTGACCGCTCTCGCCCTTGCCCAGAGAAGCAGCCGCCGGCATCCTTTGGCTCTCCTGCATCACCTGCCCCAAGAAACCCTCCGGAGCCGCGATGTCGCCGGCAGAGCTGGGTGGGCTCTTGGACAGAGCGTGTCGTGTCCCCCTGTCAGCCCAGCCCGTTGTCCTACATCCCGTCCCATGCCTTGGGGTGGAGGAGAGTCACTGCAGGACCAGTACAGAGAAATGGGTGCACAGGTCCAGGGGATGCAGCTCAAGAGATGCCACAAGGACATATTGCACATACAGCACTATTAATGCAATATGTTGTTGGTACCAAACACAACTCCATTAGATCTGTATTAAAAAACCCAAAACGATATCAACAAGGTATCACCCTCTCATTAGTGTAGATCCATGCATTAGGCCCTGAGATTAGCTAAGTTGGTTAGAGCAAGGTGCTCATAACACCAGCATTGTTGGTTCAATCTCTCTATGGGCCAGACACCTACAAGTTGGACATCGATGGTCCTTGTGGGTCCCCTCCAACTCAGAGTATTCCGTGAAATTGCTTGGAGCAGGGCCAGCCAGCTCTGGAGCTTTGCAAGAGCTAATAAATACAAGCCAGAGCTAATAAAGCCAGGCTGGGTGAAAGTTCACTCCTCACAGAGACACTTAGGCAGCAATTCTGGGAATTATGTGTATCTGCAGTCCAGAAGGTTCAGCAGAAGCCAGCTCTGGTCCAACATGACTCTCTGGGCTGTGCTGGTAGCCGTGCCAGCATGTGCCTGTGCCCCAGCAGACCTTCAAACAACCTTCCCTTGGCCACCCCATACCTGAACTAACCTGGCCCACACAGCTTCTGTGGAGAGGCAAAAGGAACGCTACCAAATACCATCACAGGTGCAAAATATGTGGGGGTTGCATAGAAAGGTTTAGCCTCAAACTGAAATGCCCCTGTTACAGCACGAGTGCTGTAACACAGTGTTTAGAGCAGAATGTTACCATCAAAGTCAAGGCTGGCCAGAGGCCACAGCAGTCGGTGGTGTTGAGGGACTGTGGGTTTCTGAAGGCAATCAGCTGGTTATGGTTCACTGTCTGCTCTGCCTACAGTCCAAGAAATGCAGGGTAGCCCTGCCAGCCACCTTTGGAAGAGGCCAACCTGAGGAGAAATGGTTCCTGTTCTTCAGGAACATATGTTCAGGAGCAGCACCAGCCTTCACCCTTCCTCTCCTGGCACCAGCCCAGGTTTTCAAGGCATCCTCCTCATTTTCTGTCTAAACTTCCTAGTTAGTCCTGTATGGGACTCCCTCTTGGCCAAGAAACATCAGTTCATCCCCAAATAAAATTATGGCTACAGTGTCACTTTGCCTTTAGCTTGATTCTCAAGGCTGTTGACTCAGCAGAGCTACAGCTTTCAGCCTAGTATTCGGAACATCCGCTAACATGGAACACCAGTAAATAAAATTTATATCTCATTTAGACTGTTTCTTTAGTTCTGTACTCTGAATGTTCAATAATGTGGCCTCTGCAAAAGGTAGCCTATGAACATGTGTTGCCTGACATTTTGTTTAAGCTTACCTGGAAAAAGAAGATGTCACAAACGTCTGGGCTGCTCTGGCTCTTGGGACCTTTAAAGACAACGTGGCTTGCAGGAGGCTTCACCACGATGCTCAGTCTTGCCTGTGGTCTGAGGCCTTTGCAAGCATTTGGTGTGCTTGCTGAATGCCACCTCCTGTGGAAGATGAAATTTATATCAATGTGTGACTCAGCTGCCATTTTTTCTGTAGATATTTCACATACAGGAATGAGAAATTAAGCCAAACTTGTTCCTTGGCAAATTCAGGTGGTGTTTTCGTGCGGTTAGAGATAGTTTATAATACATTAGTTAGAAACTCTGCTTCTACTGTAACATTTTTATGTTTAGAAAATCTTTTAAAATATGTGGTGAGAGGTAGGAAATAAGATTAGAACAGCTTAGTCTGGGATAAAGGAAATTTTCAATTCAATGGGACTGCTGTAAAGGCCCTTATTTATTTTTCTCAGCAGTTGCATTTTGCCTTTCACTCGCTTTCCTGCAGCTTTAGTTGCTGTGGAGGTTTTCTTCTGTAAATTCTTCAAAGTGATGGATTTTCCCTTTGAAAGAATGCTTGGCTGTAGAGGACTACAGAAGTGTAACCTTTTTTATTTTTTTCCTGTGCACGTGTGATGGTTTGAGCTTTGAAGAGACGTGTGTACTGCCACCTCTTTTGTTAATTTGCATGCGAAGAGCCTGGAAATTTGCATTACTGGTTTCATATTCCCCAACTGAAAGGCAAGGACAGTGATGTCCTACTATTCACAGTTAAAGGTCATCTGAAATAAATGTTCCTCTCTAGCTCAGAATAGTGATACATCCAGCATTTTATCAATCAAAGAAGCATATTTTTTATTGATTAAATGTTATGACTGTAGCAAGGAGCACTGACATACAAGGTGTTGCACATACCCTCACTAGTGCTTGCAATCTAGATAGACAAAAGGCAAGAGAAAAAACCAACATTTTAATCTCTGTTTTAAAAACAGAATGCTATGGCACGAAGCTGATGAGAGGAATTTGCCAAGATCCCACCTCCCAGATTAGATCAGCATCTTAACCACAAGCTATTCCCCTTCTTCTTGGCTCTTATCCTTTTGATGTGTTCCAGCCTGTTAGATGGGTAATCAGGTGTTGTTTCAGCCTTGGACTCTATAAAATAGTGGTCAAAGCCCAGGTTCTCATAGGACCCTAACCCAGTAATTATTCTCTTATTTAAGAGTCCATACAGAACCACAGATAAGTCATTGCCCTATAAAAATCAGTAACAAAACCCTTTAAACACACACCTTCAGTCTAGCGGTAATGCCACTCAAATCCTAATACAATTCCTATGAAAAAGCCATTTAGTATGTTCACAGAAATGAGGGGGCGGTAGGAGCACCAGGCTGGGACTTGAGACTCCTGAGTCTGTCAGCTCTGTGTCATTGAAGCCCACCCTGGATGCTGAGGAAGCCCACTGGGTTCCCACAGGAGAAGATCTCAATGCCAGCCATGCACTGTAAATCAAAGACTGCCTTTTACCACAAACTCACAGAAATTCTGCTAAATGAGCCCTTGATCTTAGCTGGGACTCAGAGATACCAAGTCCCCAGTGATGAGGTGCTCACTATTCCTGGCCATGCTTTGGAGTTGTGGTCCTAGCACAGGCAGCAGGATCTGGCCCAGAGCAGTTTAATTACTGCTGCAATACAAGGCTGTTTAAAGGCTGTGAAAGCCATGATTCCATAATCCCACTCCTTGCCATAAGCATTTGAAAATATGAGGCTTCCTTTGCAAATGCCTTTTTTTCTGACACTCTGAAATGTCACAGAAAGTTCAGTTCTAAAACATTAAAAGATGCCTAGAAATACTGGGTATTATTCATATTCTTAAAGAGCTAGGTTTTGTTGTAAGTGAAAAATGTTTCATAATTAACAAACAAAACATTCATGAAGAGCTACATGCAATTCATCATCTAAAGAATTTAAATCATTTAACTTCAGATAATTCAGCTTTGATCCTAAGACTGTAAGAGTCAACATTTCCTGAGGTATTTCACAGACTTTTCAGCACAATCTCGAGTTCATTTCTCTGCATATCTGCTGCAGGGTCTGGTAAAGAATTCTGATACAAAACTGGTGGTTGCGATGGTAGGAGTGTTTGGAAAGCAGAAAAACACTGATGTTAAACTAAAATAGCAATGGTTTCATTAATTTTTCAGACTCTGTTATGTACCTTTTAGCTTTTGGCTGTAGCTAATCAATTTGAATGTTCATGTAAGTTCTGACTTTAGGCAAGGAATTCTTAAAAATGTTTTATTTTGCATTTTTAAGATGTTATTGTGTAATGCATAACCATTAAGAAAAGTAGTTGCTTTTGGGGATAGAATGCATCTTTAGAATCTATTTCCTTCTCTGAAATCCAATACAATCTTTGAAAGATTAACTCTTGAGATAGCTAATAGATTTGCTTTAGGACAGTCAAACGCTGTCATTCTCTGTTATATTCTTTGTCAGGAGAGGGATTGTTTTGCTTTCTAAATATGAAATATTTCTTTAAAAAACATTTAGGTTTGGAAAATGAAATCAACTGATAAGCAGTGGAATAAGACAGGTGTATATCTTAGACGCTGTTTCTTGTGTGATCAGAAAACCATTAGACTAAAGAGAAATTTCAAACACCAAAATTTAAATGACAGTTTTAAAAGGAAAAGGACAGCTGTTCTCTAAGAATTATGTCCCCCCTGTACTTGTTGAAAGGTCCCTCCTTGGTACGAAAGACATGGATTCCTCGCTCATGGCTCGTGAGTGCAGCTGGTTGGATCAGTAAACCATCACAAGAGCATGTCACAACAGTGGTTCACATGAACTAAGGATTTACTTCATAGTGCCTTATATTTTAGTTGAACTATTCTGAAACAACCCTCTCTCAGCTGTTGGTATTGTTATCAAGCATCTCTGGCATCCTCGGAGTCATCACTCTGTATTTCCATGGCTGGAATAGGTACCTCTTCAAAGCAGCATGTATCCATGGACAGCCAGCATCCTCCATGGTCACTTGTTATTGCAGTGAAGCACCTTTGCAAGCATTAAGTTGAGATTTTGGTGAGCCATTGCCCCAAGATTTTACCAGTGCTCCCATCCTGCTGAGGCAACCTGCTCTCCTTTAACCAGTATGGATGTTCTCTCAGGATATCAGAATTTTTTAGTAAGTGGCATCATGCTGCACTGTGGTTCTGTCACTCACTATCAAGTCATTACTCTGCATCATGGCACCAAAATCTTGGAATTGGCTTCTGTGCTTTAAAACAGAGGTAGGAAGATGCAGTTTGATCACACTTGTTTAATCCTTGCTTTGGCAGGTGAGGCTCAGGGCAGGCCTCGGTTGTTTGTCTGCACTCCCAAGGTCCTCCCTGAACATCTGCCAGATGGGGTGGCATTCCTCAAATTCTCTCTGCTGTTTGTGTCTCCTTGGCCTCTGAAGCTGCATAATTGGAAACAAGCCCTTCCCTGGGCTGCCAAAGGAAGTGGGATGTGTGAACCCTCACACTGTGCTCTCCTCAGCCCATGACTGCCTTGCAAGCAGAGGATTCAGCAGGGACACCACTAACCATGGGCACCTTCAGGGGGCAAAGTGGATATTCAACATCATGCAGTGCAAAGCCCATCTGAGAGAAGCCAGCCTGACCTGTTACACACCTGTGCAGCTTTTGGCTGGGGCAGAGTTAATTTTCTTCCCAGTGGCTGGAAGGGGGCTGTATTTTGGATTTGTGCTGAACGTGGGGTTGGTCATAGAGAGATGTTTTGTTATTGCTGAGCAGGGCTTGCACAGAGCCAAGGCCTCTTCTACTTCTTGCACTGCCATGCTGGGGAGGAATTTGGGGGTGCCTGAGAGGCTGGAGGAGAAACAACCAGGACAGGTGACCCCAGCTGACCAAAGGGACATTCCAGGCCATCTGACATCACTCTCAGTATACAAAGTGGGGGGAAGAAGGAGGAAGAGGGGGATGTTTGGAGTGATGGTGTTTGTCTTCCTGAGGAGATGATGGTGCAGTGGTGGGGCCCTGCTCTGCTGGAGATGCCTGAACACCTGCCTGACATGGGAAGCTGTGAGTTGATTCCTTGTTTTGCTTTGCTTGTGTGCATGGCTTTTGCATTTCCTGTTAAACTGTCTTGATCTTAACCCACAAGTTTTCCAGTTTTTGCCCTTCCTATTCCCTCTCCAATCCTGTTGCTGAGTGAATGGCTGCGTGGGGTGGAGTGAAAACACAGCAGTACTTTTTCACCTCACAATTTTCAAGATCTGAGATCTTTGTTTTGCTTCAATAAGACACCCTGAGAGTGTCTCAGGAGAGCTGCATTCAAACAAGTTCTCCAAAACACATTGTCCTTGTTTTCTTTTATCTGAATGAAATGTGTCTTACAAGTTAGTCATGTATACTGCAAAAGGCTGTAAAAGACTGCATATAAACATGTTTAATGAAGCTGAATACTGCAAGCATAAACAGCAAAAATATTTTGTTTACTTAACATTTAAACACACTCAAGTGAAAGCTTGTTAAGTTTGGTTGGCTAAGCTTGTTTTCAAAAGGGACCTAGAAGGCTGAAAAAGTTAAATAAATCAACATATGCATAACAACACAATCATTCATATTAGCATTCTAGTTAAGTCAATGATTAATTCTCCTTTGAGGATGAAGTGGTGGTAAAACAACTCTAGTCTAATATCTAGTAGCAATATTACAGTCAACTCAGAATTCCAGATTATATCAACACATGCTTATGTAATACAGGAGAAACTTTCAGAGGAAAGTTTAAAGAAAAATCTGAATAACCATATGCTTATTTGACTATTTAAATATAGATTGAAACTAGCTACTCTCCACAGCTGGCTTGGAGATATCTGCTCTGTCTGCAAATAAAGAGATCACCAGAGTTTTCTACTGACTTTAAAAGGCTGAACTGGAAGAGCAGGATAATGTCACAGCAGCAGCAGAAAGGACAAGGTCTGAAATACACTGGCTGTTGTCAGAAGTGAATATGAACTCCAGTGAGAAGATGAGAGTCACTACAAAGCTATCTTTTTAAAAACATGAGTAGCTGCTCTGTCTTGGACAGTCTGGATATCACGAATGTTGTACCTGAACATTGAATACAGGCTGGTGGGGTTTTTCACTACAGATAAAGACTTCCCCATCCTATTTGTTAGTAAAAACTGCAGTAACATAAAGCATTGCTCATCTGGCTGCTGTAAAACCAGCACTGGAGAGAAAACTGAAATGTTCTGGTGCAGATTGGTCTTTTCACTGTGACACAGAAGACAGGAAACTGAGCCCTTCCTCTTGAAGACAGTGAAAGATAGTATGGGATGCCCCTTGTGGATTAAGAGGGTGATCCTAAATGCCTGAGAAAAGCAACTCTACAGATTTTAGTTAGTGGCCGCATCAAAGAGAGAATTTCCTGCTTTAGCAGGCCTGGAAAATGGCACTTCCAATATCCAAAGCAAGAAGCTGAGGTGACAACCCTTATTTCCTTGTTCTGAGTCTGTCCTTAAATATGTGCACTCCAAGGTCTCTAAAAGGTGGTTGGCTTACCTCCCTTAGGCTCATTAACAGTTCTTTCCCTTCCTTCATTCCAGTTTTCTTTGCAGGGGAAAAGAAGTTACTGGGAATGACCATGGACACTCTTTTGGCTACAGAGATGGGATGGAAACAGGATCTAGTTATTCTGGATAGGAGCTGATAGGCAAAGATATTCTCTGCCTGGATAAAGCCCTGAGACACCTGATCTGATCTCATAGCTGACCTTGCTTGGAGCAGAAGGCTGGACTAGAGATCTCCTGAGATCATTCTAATCTGAATTATCCCATCATCCTATGAAAATGGAGAATCTGCTTTACAGAAGCCGACACAGATGTTGGGATAGAGAAGATGGTTTCCATTTAGAGAACAAATGACACGTTTTGAAAAGATTGTGTTATGCCATCTATTTTACAATCTGAAGTGACTTAAACCTGATAGAGGACCTCCTGTTTTCCTAATATAACCGTATGGAGAGAGCAGTATGAATCTTTCAGCACTGATGCAGTCCTACAAGATTCAGCTGGATATAACCAGGACCACATTTTAATTGGGGAAGCACAGAATAGAAGATTAAAAACATTGCTAGGAAGTTTCTAGATTAACTTTGTTAATATGAAAAAGATTCTTTAAAAAATGAGCATTTGCAACCTCACATTATCTCTACATCAAAGGAAAGTATATTTGCCTTGAATCTAAGGTAAGTTTATATGATTACAAAGATCTTCCTGAACAGGTGAGGTAAGGAAGGGAGAGAGCGATAGAGGTTGTGAGTTCACGTTTTCCCTTTAATATTTTCCACTTCTATAATCTCTTTTATCTAAGGATTTCAAAGCACTCTATGGACATTAATGAATTAAGACTCTCAGCAGTCCTGAGAGAAAAGGTAATGGTTTAAAGATTGAAATTCAAAGAGATGAATGGATATAAATGGGAAATAGCATTCCTAAAATATCATATAGTATTCAGACCAGATGGAAAACCCCCTGTTTTCCTCTTCCTTTCTGTCTTATGTGCCTTCAAGGCAATTCACAGTACCAGAAAAGATGGTAAGAAGAGTTTAAAACTGTTTACACACAGTTTGGATAAAAAAACAAACAAAGACAAAATATTTCAAGAGAATTTCCTGTGTTTTACCTTGTGCCTATTTCTTCCTGTCCTTTCACGGGACATCAGTGGGAAGGATCCTGCTTTGTCTTCTCCCTGCAGCCCTGTGGGAATGCAGTGGTAGCAGAAATAAACAGGGGATAGATCAGATTGCAAAATCACCGTTTGTTTTTAACATGTTAATTTTGGCCTATAGAGGTAATGGATTTTACAGAATACTCTCTTATTAAAATGGGTTTTCTCTACAAATTACAACATTCAGGATTGTATGAAATCACTTAACCAAGACAGCAGAGTTGGGGAAAGGTTCTCCTACTCTGAATCAAACCCAACCTCTGAACACAGAGGTCACAGCCACAGGGAAGGAGTCTTGGGGCTCACTGGAATGCACAGTACACAGAACATTAAAATGCCCTTACCTCTTTAATTGACCAGCTCAATTCCTGTGCCTTTGCTAACCTGACAGGTTTTGTATATAATAATTCTATTGCTGGGTGGCAGAATTCACCCCAAAGGATGCAATATAATGTGCAACAGGAAAAACAGCATCTTTCAGAAAGCAAGCAAAGCCTTTGATGCACAGGGACACGGAATTTCAGGAGGTCTGTGAAGTCTTGTGACTTCTCTTCCCTTTTTATGTTTCCATTGGTCACAGATACACTTTCCTCTCAAACACATTTGTAATTCTCCGAGCTGTAAAAATTTATAAGCAGGCCCCAAAGGGAAAGTGCCTTGTATCTTCCAAGGAGAATATCCACTGTAATCATGTAATGAGAGATCTCTCTTGATGTGCAGCTTTCATTCAGGAAGAGTCAACAGTCAGGTTAAGGGCATGCAATTTCCTAACTCGGAAGTTCTTGCTGTCCTGGGGCATTAGGAAATGAACCTCTTTGCAATTCCATTTTTTTCCCAAATTGTTTTGGTTTGGTTTGGTTTTTTTTTCATCCTCTGAACAAAGCAAGAAACTTAGAAGTATCTGCTTACCAAGAAAATGCCTTCACATCCATCAAGAAAACCTGCAATTAGAAGTGGAGGCTCATTTCACACTCTATAAAAAGCAAACAAGACCTGAGTTATAATACATGTACATTATCCTTTATTTACAATTATAATAATCAAGCTTCAAGGTAAACATCTAGGAGCAAGTTTTCTTTCCTCTAGGAGACCACTATTCCAAGTGTTCAAATATAAGAGCTCCTGAGCCACTTTGGCCAACAACCATTTGGTGCACAAGAGCAGCATCATTTAAAGGCCGTCCTGCCCCCTGTGCTTGGTGCTGCAGGACATCCCCACCTCTGCAGAGAGAAGATGGCAAGCTGAAAAGATGTCCAGCCCCTAAAACAACATCAAACTGAAAAGATGTCCAGCCCCCAAATCAACATCACTATGCAGATAAAACAGGAATGGCAGTACTGCACCAAGCCAGCTGCATCTCTCCATGTAAAACTACTCTAAAGTCTCAGAAAGTAAAAGCAGATGTACCAAGTCATGCCAAAACCCAGTTTTGTTCAATCTTCAATCCCTAACAGGGCTCAGAAACCAAAGTCTGTGAGAAGATACAACAAACCAAGCACAGTTATATTTATGGACTGTCTAGTCCCAGCCTCCAGCAATTTGTGGCTCGTAGCCTGAGCCAGGCAATGCCTCTTGTTCTTGTATTAGAAAGGAGAGTAAATGAATACTCCCAAGTCTTCTGAAAATAAACAGCTGGACATCATAGGCACTCAGGCATCCCACACAATTTCCTCATCTGTTTCCATGAAAATAGGTAAAAATGTACATGAATTCCCAAAAGGCTGCAGGGAAAAGACAAAGCAAGACACTTCTCACTGATCTCCAGTGACAGGACAGGAAGAAATAGGCATGCAGGAAATTCCCTTGAAATATTTTCTGTCTTGGTTTGGGTTTTGGGCTTTCTTTTGGTGGGGTTTTTGGTGTTTTATTTTTTTTTTTTTAACCTTGGGGGTGATCAAATGCTGGAGCAGTTTGCTGGTAGAGGCTGTGTTGTCTCCATCCTTGGAGAAAATCCTGGACAACCTGCTGTGGCTGACTCTGGCTGAGCAGGGGGGCTGCGCCAGATGAACTCCAGAGATGCCTTCCAACCGCAACTCCTTTGTGATTGTGTGAAATACAAGTAGTGTGTTGCAAAAGATCCATATCCAAAGGATTTGTATTGTTTCTGTCTTGAAGAAAAACTTGAAACTTCAACTTCTACAGCCCGGACTCGTGTGTTCTGTATGAACATGAGTCTGGTAGGCCAGAAAGTCACATTCACTTAGTCATTCCCCACAGCTTCACAGTTAGGAAATTCCCTCAATATATGAATTGACAATTATCTGGTTTATTTTTCTTTAGCTGTCTTGTATGAGCAAGACCTTTGAAACAGAGACTGTCCCAGCAAAAACTGACCTTTTTGGTAAACCTTTTGGGTAGCAGGTGCTTATGCAGTAGAAGTTTGTCGTGAAGAGAACCTGAATTTTTCAGCTCCAAAGTACAAGCAAAATCTTGAACTAACAGTTTCAATGAGTGGTGATGAATATACGATGAGAACAACCTCTCTGGTCCTGCACTACATAGATTGTAAGTAGGCAAAAGAATACATTGCATCTCATAGAGAAGGAAAGAAATGGAAGCCTTTAAGAGGTCTGCAAAATTCAACTCTCAAACTGGGCTTCATCACAAAAATCTTCTCTTGGATTTGCTTGCATTACTCACTCAGAGTTTCATCATAATTTAATTATTTCTATAACACTATTAAGGATTAAGTCAAATACTAGTTCTAAAATATAACTGGTACAAAGTTCCTCTGCTGCCTTGGGTGCCCCAAACTGGCCAGGCAAACTCCAGATAGCAAGAATAAGGCTGAGATTAAAACTCTACTGGTTCTTGTTTTAAGCTGAGGCGTTCAGTGTCTCCAAGGGCTGCAGCTTGGCCACTGGATAACTGTGGGACCTCACAGTGCCCCACACAAATATCACCAATTTGAGGTGAACATCAAAGACAGTTTTAATCAGATTTACAAAAATCCTATAAGGAATAAAGGAAACATGTTTGTTCCCAAGACAGGTTAGCAGAATATTGGGTTGCCTTCTTGTTCACTGCTGCTGTTTTCCAATCCACCTGCTGCAGTCTCTCCCTATTTTGTAAACCATGAAACTATCAACAATTGCTTGTTATCACATCTTATCCTATTTAAACACCCTGCAATCAGGTTTTCATTTCAGCTAACAGGAACTTCCTTTGTTTGCAAGTACCTGCTCCCACGCTAATTCAACCAGTTCAAGCAGTTAGACAAAACTAAAATCCATCCCAACATTAACCATAATTTACTGTAGCACCAAACAAACCCAATGCATTTATTTTATACTGGCAGTCCTAACACGTGACATCTTTGAACACATAAAACACTTGCAGGGGAGGGCAGGTGGAGGACAGTTGCAGAAGAACCACAGCAAGAAGGCTGCACCTAAAACACCTCTGTGTATAAAACAGTTGTTACCACAAGTGCTGAATGAACCAGGCAAGAAAGAGCATGAGAAAAGAGAGTAGGAACCAGAGCATGAGCTGGGCCTGCCTCTCTGCAGGGCTGAGCTGCTGTGGATGGGCCAAAATAGGCATCAGGGCAGTGGCAACAGGCACCTCAGGTGAGCATCTTCCTGCCTTTTTAAAAACTGTGAGAATAAAGCTGAAGAAGAGTAGAAACACAACCTAAAGAACCAGTATCTAAGGTAACCACAGCTGGATGGTGTTTATTTTTGCTAAGTTCTTCTTCATATTGAATTTCTCCCAGACCTTTTGAAGAAAGGAATCTTTTTTATTATTTTTTTTAAGATTGAAATAAAATTAATTCCAATTAAAGGTCCCTGTATTTCTTTTGTAATTTCACCTGAAACCTAGCCGATACTGCTTATGCCTTATAGGAGAAATTTCTTTTTATTAATGGCATGCAAGGACAAGGTGCTTGAAAACAAAAAAAAGGATCCATACTTTAAATCTCTGTATCAGTCATGTAAATACAAACATGCTTGCTTTCCTACTTCCCGACTTAATTTGTTAACTTATTTTTTGTTTAATTTTATTATTTTTTCTCTCTAGGGGGGGAAAGAGGGAGTGGAGCAAAGAATGTTATGACTATTGACCTGAGACAGTCTCCTGGAAATAATCTAACAGCAGGGAACAGCAAGTCCTTTTCAAAACCAATGAAGCAAGAAAATGCTGTTGACCAAGCTATTGTGAGAGATTTGATGGAGGGGAGGGGGGAGAAATTATGGAAGAGAAGGAAGAGAAAGGATAAAACTATGCCTAAGACTCATACTTACTCTTTCCTTTAAAAGAAAAACACCTATTTTCAAGGCCATCACTTTTATGCCACCTCTGTTGTAACTAAGCCTTGTCCCAAAAAGATGCAGCTTTTAGTGGCCATCAGAAGTCGTGATTAGGTTTGTACCTGCAGGAGTTTTGCTCACAGCATGCAGGGATACACAGCCTTGGATTTCCCTTGGATGTCTCTCCTCATAATGCCCTGTGGTACCTTGGGAAGACAAGGCAGTATTTCTGTAGACTCACTATCTGTTTAGGTCCTTCTTGGAGGGCTCAGTGTTTTCTCACTGTCTGAGACTTGGGAATTCTGAAATCTTCATGTTTATTTAGATGCACTTTAATTGTGCATAAATAATAGGGGAAAAAAAGGATGAAACAAACCATATTCCCAGTCCAAATGAGATCATCAGCAGCCAGCACTGCCAGGACCACTATCAGTGTGAAATTATGGCCTTAGAGACACCCTGAGGGTGAGGACCTTGCTCAGATATGTTTTGTGTGTGTCACTTCAGGATGCTGCTGCCAGTCCCAGTTGGGTCAAGCACCACAGAAAAGTTGGCCCTGGGAAAACAAATAGTGCAGATTTTAACTATTTGTTTCCTACAGATGTTTTTTCTCTGCAAACCCCCTTTTGATTCAAACTACAATGGACAACATTGATATATTGCTGGATCTGCACATAATGATAGCTAATAAAATAATAAAGTGCCCATATAAGCTTTCAGATAAACAGCATTCACCATCTTAAATAACTTAGGGAAGACTGTAGATGATGGTTGTGTGAAAGAAACTTCCTACTCAGGATTTGGGTTTTGTTTGTGTTTAATGATCTTTGGTTCTTTTTGCTGATCCTTCATTCTTTTTGTGCATGTGCACAGGCACACGAAGTAGTTTCTCACTGAAACACAAAACCCTCGATGTTAATTCATCTCTTGAGTTAAGCCATTTACACTGAAAGCCAAGAGACTGAAATTATTATTGTTGGGGGCTGACAGTTGGGGCCTCCATCAGGAACCCGTAGCAGTGGGTTTGACTTTCTTCATTCCTCATCACTTCCCCCACATCAATCCCACTCATCTAAACTGTACATAAACAGAGGGAGGTTATTGTTTGTGAGTGTTAGAAAATTCAAAACTGAAGCTGTGTATGAACTCGGGCTTTTATTTATGGTGTTTGTTGGTGAAACAGGCGGCGTTTTCCCACCACATCTTAAAGGAGAGTGGAATTCTGCTCCAACTGTCAGAAATCATCTATCCTTATTACTCAGATATGTGTAGCCACTGTTCACACAGAGCAACTTTGTGAATAAGTTAGCACATATTTACATTTTTAACCGTGATATCACACTTTAGGATTCTTTCTTTAAGGACAAATTCCCTGGTTATTTCAAGAAATAAAAGCCTAAACAGAGCAGGCAGGTTTTAAGAACTTTGTATAGTTAACTATAAAAGAAATTTCCTCTACTGTATCAAAGGCAGATGTTCTGCAGAAGCACCAACACCAATGTGCAGGAAAAAAAAATCTGAACTATTGATGAAATAATGAAGATACTTTTCCACATCTTTAAGTATCAAATAAATAGCCCAGAAAAAATGTAATGAAAGAATAAGGAAAAAGACTAAACAAAAAAGCCACAAACCACCTTTTGGGATGAAAGCAAGCATGTGTAATGGGAGCCCAAAGGGTAATACATTCAGAAAACTGTAAGTGCTGAAAATGAAGGCTTAGAATGAAAGCAGCTCTTCAGCCATAACTCCACTCTCTCCAACATAAAGCTATAATCTTTTTTTCCTATGTTCTCATTATTATCTGAGCACTAAGTGTCAGTTAACAAGATGTAAGAGAGCAGGAATTTTCAGTGGGGTGGAAATCTTTCGTCGCCTGTTTTCCTACATATAGGAATGCTACAATTTTGTCATGGCTTTTAACTAATCTTGGGTTTACTGCTGCTGTGACAACCTTTAAAGGAGGTAGGATGTGAAATGAAATTATACCGTTTCACTCTAATAGACTGAAAGTACTTCAGTTTTTAACCCAAAATAGCAGTTTCAGTGTTAATACTGGAGAGGTTGAAGCCCATATTTTTGATGAAATTGTGAAAGAAGCAGAAGCAGATTTGTTATCAAGCAGGAAGGGACACCAGCTCAAGCTTCTGATACCTTTTCTTTTGTGTTTTGAGGACTGGTAGATAAAATGCAACTGCCTGGAGTCAAAGAAGTCCTTTGTTTTACAAATATTCTTATCAGTACCAGAAAGAATATAGTATTTTTGCCTAACTATTTTACAGAAGAGAAAATAGAAGTGTTGCAAAGGGAAATTATTTCTGAAAAAGGTTCTCCTCATCCACAATCTGTCACTCTTTTATAACACAGCTCTTATAAGAATAGTCTCAGTGGAGTTTGCAGCACTGTTTAAGGAATAAAATATTAATCAGAGCAAGAAAGAAAACAAAACATATCTGTGAGCAGCAGTCAATCTCAACCTGCTGTTTGTTTCACTTCATAACTGGATGTTTACAAGTTTTCATGGATAAGGCAGGCTATGAATTTTAGTGGGGTGCCTGAATTTGGAGCTGACTCACCCCTCAGAGAAGGAGCATGAAGAAATATGGATTCACTGTATTCAATTACTTCCTCTTAGAGTGAAAACACTCTTTGGCTGCCCTTTCTAGTATGTGTACAACATTTCATTATCTTTCAAAAGTACTCATGGAAATGATAAATACATATATTGAGGTACTTCAATTTCAATAGCATTCATTCGTTGCTTCCATGAGACATAATTGTAGCTGACCAGACAGGGAGAAAATAACTCTCCTTATCCTAGAAGAATATAAAATTGAGTTTACACAGAAATTTGTAGCTCAAAATATACCATATGCTGCTTGTTCAAACAAGCAAACTATACATTGCCTTTGGGGGTAATTTCTTACAGTTGCTGTATTCAGGGTTTTCTTCATTGATCAGTTCGACTGTAGTAGTTAGACCTTGATAGCACAGAACAGTCTGTTATATTTTACTACAGATACTAGATTTTCCATCCAGTATTTAAGAACCTAGTGCACAAAAACTAGTATCTCATTGACACTCATCTCTGTTTACTGAGCACATTTATTTAGTGCTCTTTCACATGGCTCTTAAAGTGACAAGGGACTGTTTCTTCTTTATCCCTCACCCTACAACTGGTGAAATCATTAATACAGAAGAAAATCTTCAAAAAGAAGTCCCTCTGTGTAGGGAGAGCTTTTCAGCAGCTGCATGGCATGAGCTGGAGGCTGAAACAACCCAGTTCTTATTTAATCACAAACATTTTCTCAAGAAATAGTCCAAATAATCGTATTCAAGTTTT
This sequence comes from Formicarius rufipectus, assembly GCA_013399695.1. Taxonomy (NCBI): domain Eukaryota; kingdom Metazoa; phylum Chordata; class Aves; order Passeriformes; family Formicariidae; genus Formicarius; species Formicarius rufipectus. The sequence goes on from VXAU01002524.1 coordinate 512,739, forward strand.
GAATCCATACATGTCATCACTGACACAAGAAAAATTACACTCCACCTCTCCCAGAGAAGGTGATTTAAAGGCACAGTTGCAGCTATGCTGACAGCAAGACCTATCTGCTTATTACACCATTGATCAGTCTTACACAAGGCTTTGGATTCAGGTCGTTTTTCCCGCTAACAGTAAAATGAAGAAGTTTAGGATCCAAAGTGTAGAGTTTCTGTGCTCTCCACTCTGAGGTAACCAGGCAATAACATTCTTCAGTCACCCCCAAGGAAAGCACTCAAAACTGCAGTCACTCATCCGTGCTTTGGGGCATTGTCTTCTATCTAGTTCCTCAATTTCACACTTTGCTAGAAGCACAGTAACAGCAAATTTCAATTACTCACATCTCAAACACTTACCAGCATTGATGAGCCTGAACTGCAGCATTTCAATCCACACTTCTGAGATGGAGACAGTCTCCTTTTGAATTTTTTAATGCTGCCTGGTTATCGTTATTGGGAATATAGCTCTCTGAATCCTAGAGAGACATATTAAAATAGGAATATGGCAGCAGACACATTACTTATTACAAATCATGTAAGTGTGGTAGCTTTCCTCAGAAAAGCAAAAGCATTTCTTCCTTTAACCTTAGAAGAAATGAAATGCAACCCCTGCTGCCATTAGTAATTACAGAAAGCAACATTTTAAAATACTAAGTGGTCGCCCTGTTTATTCATACCCATGGAAATTACGTTAGCCTACCACGTGCACAAATGGATTCACATCCATAAATCGCAAGTAATTCAGTAAAGTTTACTGCAGTACAGTTAACTAATTTTGGGGGCCTGTCAGTTCTGTTAGCATCACCCCCATGGCCTCAGTGGAAGATGGGAATCAGTCCAAAGGATCATCCGAGGAAGCACAGTCGTGTAATGTATTACTGCTTCAACCCCTCAGTTGATACAGCAGCAGCTAACTAGTGTAGACTTCCACCCTGGAGCCATTTCTACATGGATACAGCTCTGAGTTATTACAGTCTGAGTTAAACTTGCTCTTATCTCACCCAGAAATAGCTTAGTGACCAGGAAGTCCCAAGTCCAGGACTTGCTTTCCTGTTACTTTACGGTCAGGAAAAATAAGAGCCATGTTCAGTATTTAATGGTCACCTATTCTCTCCTATAGTCCCCCTTACTCCAGGAAAACAAAGAAATGTTGAAACATGTCTGCTGCTGGAGTTCACTCAACATTTCTATAATTATCCCTGCTGAGAAACTCATTTTGGAGAGTGTTGGGTTTTTTTTCCACAGAGAAGGGAAAACAGATTAATTCCTTGGCAACAAAATTCTAATTAATCAAAAATGTGGCTCTATTCATACTTAGCTCCTTCATTACAATAAAATATCAGATGTTTACTGCTGAAATTATAGTCTTGATTCAATGCAAAATCAGGTGGCTCTTAAGATTTAATTATAAAAATAAAAATTAGGTTTATTGGCTCTGCACGACTGTTTATCTCGATCACTGATTCACTGATTACAGAAAGAAATGATTTAACACAAGGCAGGACTTCCTGCAAACGACTGGAGAAGCATGTTTATCTCCAGCCCGACAGTCTGTCAATCACCCTGGCAAACCATCCCCGTGTCAGCAGCAGAGAACTGGCCTTGCACTGCCTCAGATTCATCCCAGCAATTATGTGAAGGAAAAAAAATTTCCAAGAGCAGCGTGGCCTGTGTACAAAGGCCACTCAGGGCACCACTCACCCTCCACCAAGGTCACTGCAGAGAGGTGTCCTTTCTGGTGCACACAGCAGCTTTTCCAATGTGAACGGCAGCTTTCCGTGCCAATATCCATCCATCATCCCCTTGCATTTTCTTTGGGACCACATCTCTCTTCTGCTGAGTTCACCGAATAGGGAGCCTTTGTCTTTTCATAAAGGAATGAACCCGACCCTGCTGCCTGAGTCCACCCAAATCTGCCCTTCAAATCAGGGCATGACCCTGGTTTTGCTTTGTGTGTTTAATTGCTTAAAACTTGTCTATCAAGGCTACTTTGTGCCTTCTGTAAGTTCTAATGGAAAAATATTGAACCTTACCTGACAGTGTCTTTGATCATGTTTTCAGATGAAATCCAGATGTTGAGAAGCACCAGAGTGGTGCTGGCTTTTCTGTTCTTCCATAGATTTGTTGAATGGAGAACTGAGAGATGTGTCTGAACCTTACTTTCTTTACTTCCTGTAGATAAAAAAGAAAAAATCCACCCCAGAATTTACCTTTCCTTAATGTAAAGATAGTTATTTAAGTAGACTAAGAAAGCAATTGATATTCTGGCTAAATGCATAAAGGGGACTTATTCTTTCCCCTACCAACTCAAGAGAGGGTGAAGAGCTGACCTCTTAACATACTCAGTAACTTCACCTTCATCCTCCCAGACCTCTGTCAATTTGATAAGTAGCACCTTCTTCCCATCAGGATTTTTGAAGTGTACACCATCTTCTAGAATTAAGTAGCTTCCCCTGCTCCATCCCACAAAATTCATCTGGAAAGCCTACCCAGTATGACAGCTGAAGTTCCCTGCACAGAGATCTGAACGTCTCTGTCCCATCTCCTTAGTGTGGCCTCAACCACAGGAGAATATTCCCAATTCTTCTGTTGAAGCTCTTTCATTTGCAGAGCATAATGGACTTCTTATTAGGATGGAGAAAGAAAGACATTGCAATTGAGAAGTGGGGGTCATCACCTGCCATTCTTGCCCTACATCAAACAACATAGAGGTATTTTGTGTGAAATACTCACTGGAGGCACCAGGAGTGCCTCCTCACAGATGAAGGTGCTGTGACAGACTTTAATCCTTTTTCACTCTTTGGCCCAGTAAATGTTTGCTTATCTATAATGCAGAAAATTTAAAATAATCCCAGGCATAGCCAGAGGCAGCTGTTTGTGTGCCTGGGAAGCTGGGATGGGCTTGGCTGGAGGGAAGGGGCTCAGTGTCTGAAGTCTGCAATCAGCTGAACAGGGCAAGGATTTTAGAAAATCTAAGCCCAGTTTTGAAATAATAAGCACCATAACAGCTGGAAAATCTGTCATTGTGCATTTTGTGGTTGTGAACAGCATATCAAAACAGAGCCCTTATTTCAGCTGATGCTCCTGGATGCTGCTGTCACTCAGACAAGAGACAGCAAAAGCAAGGAGGTGTAAAATCAGCTGGTGGTTGTCCCAGCCTAATGACAAACCTTCATCCTCAGCCTTAGAACTTGCTGAGGGCACATTTACACCACCAAGCATCACTTCACACCACAAAGTTCTCCAAAGAGCATCTTCCCTTTCTTAAACTGACAGCGAGAGGCATCCCTTGCTGGCGAGAATGCTCAGGGAGCTTCCCTCAGCATAAATGGTCTTGGAGAAAGAAAGGTGAGGGACTGTGAGCAGCCCATCACACTTCATCTGGGGAGTGCAGCCTGCCCAGTGCCTTCCCAGGCCTCTGACATTTTAATGGACAACTCTCCATTGTGGCCAAACTCTGTATCAGCCCTTTCAGGGGGAAAAGGAGCAAAGGCTGCACATCGAGCACACCTGAGTGACAGGCCACCACATTCTGGAGAAGAGCCAGGAGGGAATTCACTGTGAAAATCCCAGTGCATCATAATCTTCACTGGATACAGAATTTTCCTGTGTCAGATTATTCAGAGGGAAAAAAGGCTTTTTGTTCGAGCGCCACACATTTTTCTGCATTCTCCGAGGGGGAAGAAACAAAACAGAAAAAGATAAACAAAAAATGAATATTCAAATGCATTTAAGTTTCCTTTTTTGTGTGCGTTTGTATCTTCACAAGAAAATATCCTCAGAGAATTGTAATTTCTGTGAGGCTGCCAAGCAGAGCAAGCTGGATTTTATTTTGATGGGCACACCACAGTGTGTGTTTATCATCCTCTGTACCTCCTTGGAGCACGAGTATTACTGCATTGTACTGTCTATGCCAACAACCTCATCTGGAATATTATAATGCCCAGAGAGCATCCTAAATGTATTTGTCTAGTTATTAGCTTTAATTGGAGGCTTTCAGTGAAAAGGTAATAATCACAAGTTTCCTTTAATAATAGAGGACTGTAAGTTATTTTCTCATACAGTAGTAGGTTAATGTATCTTTGATAACATAATTTTTTCCCAATAAAAAGATTTCAAAAGAGTGAAACATGGCTTTAATATAAAAAAAAACCCACCATCCTTTAAAACTTGATATTAACAACATTTTTTTATTTCTCCTGACTTCAGTGGTACTTTTATCAAAACCTTCTTTGCAAGGCTTTGGTATATAACATTTTATAGTCATTTTAAGTAAGAAAACTTGTTCATTAATCACATGAAGCTAAATTTATTTTAACAATAAGGATTACAAATAGGACTTGAAAAATAGCACTTGAAATACTTTTTCTACAAAATATTAATCAGTTATTTTATAAACTGAAACTCTCAGGAGCCCGTTGCTTGGAGGCGGTGTATCTTTGAAAAGTCAATGAAATTAAAGGTCAAGTTAGTCATTCTTGTTGCCTGGGCTCTTGTCCTCACTCACCTCTGCCAGTTATTCTAGTTAAAAGTACAGCTTGACTGTCATTAGAATTTAAAGCACTAATTATTTCATATTAATAACACAAAGCTTTGCAAAAATTCTCAATTCTCTCATAGGTTAGAATCACTTTCCAGCAGCAGCCTGAGAGGCTTCCAAGCAGAATGTAAACTCTGCTGGGATTTTAAATAGAACAACACAGACTAGAATTTATGAGCAAAAACCCCCAGACCACCTTGTGTTTGCAAGAGTGGACACATGTGTCAGCACTGGCTATGCCAGCAAATGATACCTTGGCAGATTTATGCAAGAGATTCAGTGAGAAAGTTATAATGAACCTCTGAGCATATTTAAGGAAAAGCAACTGCCAGAGATTAAGGCAAAGATAATTACTGTTGACATGTTTAATCCCTTTGTGGCAGATGAAATAGTTCAGCTTGGTTGAGATGCTACATGCGGAATACAGAGGAGTGTTTCAATAGAGATGGCATTTGGAACAGAAGATGGCAGGTGTAAGTAAAGTTTATTTCAGATATTATGGGCTTTGTGATGGATTTACTGCACTCAAGTAGCATTCTCGTAGGGGAAAAAAATAAAGGTTATCTGTGCAGTGCTGAACAACTCCCTCTACACACAAAAGACATGGAAAACTAGTCAATGAAAAGGAAAGTCTGTTTTCAACTCATAACTGAATTTTGCTTTTAATTGCACATGGAAGAAGATCAAAATCCCTTGTTCTCTTTATGCCATTATAATGCATGACATTTCCAAGCAGTAAGGAATTTTTATTACCCATTCCACAACGTGGAATCCACAGCACAGACAAGCAAAGAGTCTGCCTTTCCTACATGCTTGCTGCAAAGAAGACTGGGAACAGGGCATCTGGTGCTGAACACGTTTGAAACAGCAGAAGGTCATTCAGCAGGTAACCCCTTCAGCTGGGAACAAGGCAGAAAGCAGGAAAGAAGAGTGCTAGGTCTTCGCTCAGTGTGTTCATCTGTATATCACAACCTTAGAGATAATTACAAAGCACACTCATGTCCCACTGTGGGTGCCTGTCGTGTACTTGTGGCTGTGGTACCTGGCAGCCTGCAAGAACATACCTCTTGTGGGTGGGATTACCCAGAACAGGTTTAAGAGAGGGTTGGTGTGAAGCAAATGAGCTGTCAGAAGTCTGAGCAAGAGAACCTACAGAGCAAGAAGTGTCCTGAGATGAAAAGGTGGCTCAAGTTAGAAAGGTAGAGCTGGACAGAAAGTTTAAAGCAAGGCATGTGAAGAGCAAACTCAAAGAAACAGCTTTCAAATATGATATGGTACAAAAATTCAGGAAAAGGAGAATTACACTGACATGGAGAAAAATCTTCAAATAGAAAATACTATTAATGTTCTCAAACTAAATCAAATCCTGATGTAAATCCTCTGAAACCAGTCAGTTTACAGCAGAGGAAAATGTCGTGATGTGAATGCAACATTCTTCCAACTCGATGAGTTATGCCAAACAATTCAACATGAGAATATGGAGAATATTCAGTTGAACCAGGGGGGTGAAGTACATCTGTGCAATGTCACTGTAGTCTGTTTTGTGGATCCCACAATGCAAAGTATTCTGCCATTGACGTGCCATTTAAAATCACATGTGTCATTTCTGTTAGAGCACTGAGGGGGGGAGGAATTTGTGTAAGAATCTGTGTTTTGAACAAATATTTTTTGGATATGTATGTACAGTAGGAATCCTTTGGAATAGAAACTTAGATGCTGCTTGTTGACAAGAACCTGATGAAATCAGGTCTCAAGAAAAATGCTTCATAGGCTGCTTTAGGAATTCATACACTGGATTCCACTACAGATACATGACAGAATAAATACAAAATAAATAAAGCATTTTCAGTAGCCAGTCACTTAGGGAAATAAGATCTTCCCAAAGCTCCCACAAATAACAATATAATAGCAAGTTTGGGTTTTTTTTAACACAGAAGATATTTGTGTAGGGAATTAATTTCTCTTGTTGCATAGTCATTCCAAGTTTTTGTTTGAACAGTAATATTAGATACTACCTAATGCTATCACGTGTGCTCAACCCATATCCACCAGTAACCTCTGTGATAACACTTCAGAGCTCATGACACTCACTATAATAACTCTGCCTGGTGCCATCGAAGTAGCCCTAAAAAGCACCTCTTTTCAGTAGTTCCCAACTGAGAATGAACCCCCACAGCCCCTCCCAATTGCTTGGTTCCTACACAAGCACTACCAGCACTTCTCATCTCCTAGATATTTATCCTCATCTTTATTGCTCCTGTCTCATCCTCTCTGAGCATTTATCTTCTCATCTTCCTTTCAATCATCTGCAAAAGGCAGTGCTGGGAGAATATATGACACAAAGAAGCTTGGGCTGATGGGCCCTGACACTTGCAGAGTAGATGCCTGTAGGACCAAGGCGTGCAATGTGCAATGGATCTGCAAGTTCTGTAGAAATACTATTGTTTTCCTTATATATACACATATATTTATATACAATGTGGGTTCTGTCACTGTTATAACAATTTTTTTTCAGGAATTGACCACATTTCAGAGTTGACACCGTATCTTAGCTGGGGCATGAACTTCAGTGAGTTGAATAGAAAGCACACAAAGTAATTTTAAAAAAGAATATAAATAATAAAGAATAAAAAAATCTACTCCTCTTGTTCAAAAACGTGAAGCAAGCAGGCCTTTGCTCCAACTAACTCTAGATTTGGATCAGGAAACAACTGTGTGAAAGACTTTGTCTGTATGTTTCTCCTGGGCAAGCAGAATTCCTCTTAATTTCTCAAAAATATTGATGCATTTAAATGGCCATGAGTCTCAGCTCTTAGCAGAGATAGCTCATCTCTGAAATGTTGAAACAACAAAATCTACAGTGCACTAAAACACACCTGTGAAATGTTTGACTACAAGGAGTAAAACGCATTTGAAGTAGACACATGCTCCTTACTGAGTACACTAAACTCTTAGCTCTAGATGTTTAGCACCATTGCTAAGAAAGTGCCCTATGTTTGATCTTGAATAAACACACATTTCTGGGCTGTTATCTTCTTTTCCTAATAATTCACCTTAGCAGAGAGAATGTACTTACAGAAGTGAAGCACCCTAAACACTACATCTCTATTTCCCTTCGTACCATGCTATTAATATTCTCGCAGTGTAGTTTGTGGTGCAGGCATTAAGTTTTAATTAGCATTCCCTGGAATTAGCATGCCTGAAAAAGGCATTTGTTTGTTTAGGAATTCAAGTTTCCATAATGTTTTGGTTTTGTTTCCTTCCCAGCCTTCACCTCAGAGCTTGACCAGCTGATCTAATTTGCCTAATTTCAAAAGATAATGTAACAACTGAAAGCAAATAAACTCAAGTTAAATTGAATCAGCCCGTTCAATAATATGCCTTAATATGATTTAATTTTATGCAGACTGATGAATACAAAATTAGGTAGGGCTGGAGCAAGGCACTCCACAGGGCTTTCTGGAAGAGGCACTGCCACCTCCTGACACGGTGCTGTGCCCTGCACCAAGCACTGCTCCTGCACCCTGATTTGGGGCTGCCAGTTATTTCTCCCCCACCATTTCTGCCACCACACCAGTTCCCAGGCTGGCACATGGCAGCAGTGATTCCTTTGGGCACCTGCATGCAGCTGAGGCTGTGTTTGTCTGCTGTGGAGTTCATCTGACTGCCCAGCCGGGCTATGCAGCTGCCCAGAGAAGCTGTGGATGCCCCATCCATGGAAGTGCTCAAGGCCAAGTTGGATGGAGCATTGAGAAAACTGGTCTAGTGGAAAATGTCCCTGCCCACGGTGCAGGGAGTGGAACTGGATTGTCTTCAAGGCCCCTTCCAGCCCAAACCACTCTATGATTCTATGACTACACACTCCTGTCTGCAGAGATATCGGATGGCAAAAATATGAGATTGCTTTCAGACACTGTTTTTTCAGTCTGCCACATGTCATTTACTTGCCATGATTTCCCTACTCCATATATTTAATATTTGAAAGGTTAGGGTTTGGGGTTTTTTTAAATAATTTAAAAGCCATTTAGTGCTGCTATACCCTGTACAAAATTACACATGTCATTTTGCTGGGTAAATAGTATGACGTGAACAGAGCCCACAAGCAGATCCCCATGAGGAGCAGCAGACAGAGAGGAGTAAAGGAAGTGTGACCTCTAGTGAACCTGAGTGCTTATACCACTTCTGCAAGAGGCAGAGCCTGAAGTGATCTGCACACCCTGCAAAACTTTATTCATAGCTCTGAAATTAAGATAGGTTTCCGTTGCAACATAACCCAGAATGGAGATGAGGGCAAGAAAAGGATAATTATAATCCAAATTACTGCAGGATTTTGAAGTGACTGGAGAGATTAACATTAAAGAAGCATCTGAATAAGGAAAAATCTGTGGTTTCTGACTACCTTGTATTTCTGAAACTACTCTCCCTTCTTTTCATTTTTACTGAATACAATAATGTCATTATATATACATAAAATATATTAAATATTTCATTCAATCTACTGGGAGATTTCTGAAGTATTTTGGGGTCTGCTTATGTCATCGCTTCTTGACTAGAAGTACATACCTGCTGAATACTGCAGTTTCTCTTAGACACCTATCAGACATTAGAATTAAGGTATAATAAAAGAAGGGTATCTACTGCCTTTAAAATCAGCTTGACAATCATTACAAGAAAATATGACAATTGAAATCGACCTATCCAGTAAACAGCAGCACTCACCAGGATTCCCACAAGCAGTGTTCCAACCATGGAGCTGGATGCTGAACTCGAGGCACTTCCCTGCAAAGTTCCCATGGACAGCTGTGGTGCACAAATTCACAATTCCAGTTCTGCAGAGAGTAATCACAGACCAGTTCCTTGAGGAGAGCAGCCTAAAATAGTCTGAACATTCAGACAGCAGGGCATAAAACTACAGCAAGTTCAGTTTTCTGAAGGTTGTACAAACCACAGAAACTTTTCAATTTAGTGATTTTTTTGAATTTTTTTTTTTTTACTTTACAATAGATTATGCTCAGAAATACAATCACTGTACATCTCACAGACCCCAGACTGGCTGAGGGCAGAAGGAACCTCTGGAGGGCATCTTGTCCAGCCACCTGCTCGAGCAAGGCCACCTAAAGCCCCTTGCCCGGGATCACATCCAGACAGCTTTTGAGTGTCTCCGAGGATGGAGATTCCACCACCTCTCTAGGCATTCTGTAAGTGATCTTATACATGAAATTACCCAATGAGAATGATTTCAGTAAAGTTCTTTATGTATTTTGGCTTTATGTGAGCCGTTAATTACAATTCCTCTTGACAGAAGTACAGCATCACATCCATGAAGCACCAGGCACAGGATGCTGAGCTTCGCTGCCTTGTGATCACACTAAAACCAATCTATTATTAACAATATGTGTTCATACAAGAAATACAACTTTCAGCAGAGCATGCAAAGCAGACCAGATTAGTGCTTTCTTTAGCACAGTGCATTTCTAGTGCTGTGACTGGAAAATGTCTATGGGTAGAGAAGGAGGGATGCCTAACTGGAATGCAGGCACTAGAAGAACTTCATTTTACATATTCTTCACTTATTTACCACCTTATCATTCACTGGATTTGACCAAATCACTAGGATATGTCACGCACTCTCTTTAATCCACATGATGTTGCTTCAAGTAACTCTTTAGCTGAACCAGCAGAGATAAAATTACCTATCACTCTCCAATGCTGACTTCTGGTGTCAGGTGGTGTCTTGATTCAGCACAATACTTGAAAACACCAAACATTCCACACAAACATCATCACACAAGAGCCTTCAAGGTTATACATTAAAAGACCTACTATTAACTTGTTATTGGTGCCTTTGGTTGCCATGTCAGGACCATACAATTTCTAATCCTTGTGTTTTTTTCTTTAGAAGGTACTTAGCAAATATAATCACTGTTTCTTTGGCCAGAGTCTCAGACTCAAGCAACTCAAGCAAGAGCAAAGGAAAATACAAATACTGCAACTAGTTTAAATTGATGGCTGCAACTGAGCATGTCCTTGACTGCTCCACATAATTCCATAATCTCAAAAAGGCAAAGGTAGTACCATGGTAAGGAGGATCACAAAGGAGGCACACATGATACTAACAGAAAAAATATTTCAATAACTCTAATAATGGTAGCCATTCTTTTAACCTCTGCTTTAAAATGTCTGATACTGCCAAAATGGGCAGCTTGTAAAGCTGACTTTAAGACCAGGAAAGACCTCCTGAACAAAGGTCACAAGAGATACTGTGGCATTTGAACAGAGATAATGGCTCCTTGATTAGGGGATAAAGGTAATTTTCAAAGCTCTGCATAAATGAAATAAGTAATCAGGTGACAGCTTGAATGTAAAAGCCTGACCTTTTTTTTTCTTCCAGTTTGATTTTTGAAACACGTGAATGCATTTTCTCTTCATTTAAGCAACTTGAATTCTGTGTGCATTGAATGTGGCCAACCCTCGGGGAACAAAAAAAAGAAAGATAAAACACACATTTTTATTTTTTTTTTTAGTATTTATAGTTGTACTTAGTATGTATAATTGCAATCAGTATGTATAACTGTACTTCTTGTAAGCCACACACCAACCCTGGGTTACAATCACACCTTCTAGTACGTGTTTTACATAAAGAAGCCAATGCTAAGAAGTAATTTTATCAAAACAAAATCAGGAAAAAGACCAAATGTGCACCCTAATCCTACATTTCCCTTTTTAAGGTGAGGTGTGTATGCACTGCAAGGGAGTAACCTTTCGTTGCTGCATGTCTGGTGATGCCAAGGAGGGCAGGTCACTTGGGGTCATTTTTTTTATTCACGTTTACAAGCTTTCAGACTTTCCTTTCAGAAAATTACACAGTTGCATTAAAAGGTTTGGCCTTTATGCAAACCCAGCTGTGGTATAAAGAACACCCAAGGCTGGAAGGGTTTGAGTCCCAAATGCCTGCCTGCAAAGCAGAGGTGTTGCAACCCCTGTGATAAGGCCAGGGGGAACTTTATCACTGCCTATGACTCCCTGAAAGGAGGTTGTAGCCAGATGGGGGTCGGCCTCCTATCCCGGGCAGCAAGTCTTAAGATGTGCCAGAGGGGGTTTAGTTTGGACATCAGGAGATATTTCTTTCCAAAAAGGGTGGTTAGATATATCAGCAGGGAATGCCCATGGGGGTGGTGGAGCCCCTGGCCCTGGGGGTGTTTAAGGAACGGCTGCATGTGGCACTCAGTGCTGGGGTCTGGTTGATGGGGTGGTGTTGGGTCACGGGTTGGACTCGATGATCACAGAGGTCTTTTCCAACCCAGCTCATCCTGCAATGAGCAGCACCAAAGGGCTACAGACCCTCAGCCTGGGGACACTAATGCCCCTGTGACAGAGACAACCTCAGGTGCTCCCACCCACTGCGAGCACTGCAGTCACTCAGATGTTCACCGTTTTTTCCCCTTTTTTCCAAGCAAGGAGTGCAGTGGTGCAGCCATGAGGGCTCAGCCTGGAGCCCCCAGCCCAGGGCACAGACACCGTCAGCGTGCAGTGTGTTTCACACACAGTGTAAGGTGTGTTTAAAACATGGTGTGTTTCAAACATGGTGAGCAGTGTGTTTCAAACAGTGTGTGTTTCGCGCGCAATGTGTGGTGTTTCTCACACAATGTGCAGTGTTACACACACAGTGTGTGCTGTGTCACACACGGTGTTTCACACCCGATGCCCAGTGTGTTTCTCACACGATGTGCAGTGTTTCACACACAATGCCCAGTGTGTTTCACACACTTTGTGCAGTGTTTCACACACAGTGTGTTTCACACTGTGTGTGGTCTGTTGCACTCAAGATGTGCAATGTGTTTCACACATGGTGTGTGGGGTGTTTGATACATGATGCCCGGTATGTTTCACTCACGATGTCCGGTGTGTTTCTCACATCCTGTGCAGTTTCACATTCACAGTACCTGGTGTGTTTCTCACTCTGTATGGTGTTTCAAACTCTCAATGCCAGCTGTGTTTCACTCACAATACCGTGTTTCTCACACACTGTGTGGTGTTTCACACTCACGGTACCCCATGTGTTTCTCACAGCCTGTGGGGTGTTCCACACTCACAATACCCGATGTGTTTCTCACTCAGTTGTTTCACTCACAATACCCTGTGTGTTTCTCACACCCTGTGCAGTGTTTCACTCACAATACCTGCTATATTCCTCACACCCCGTGCGGTGTTTCACACTCACAATACCTGCTATGTTTCTCACACCCTGTGCAGTGTTCCACACTCACAATACCCGATGTATTTCTCGGGCGCTCCTCGGGCCGCTCTCCGTGAGGGGCGGGCTGAGGGCGGGTGGCGCGCGCGGGGCCCGCGGGGCCCGCGCGGCCGGCGGGGGAAGGCGCGTT
>VXAU01002524.1:526216-574380 GCA_013399695.1 Formicarius rufipectus
CCGATCGGATGCGGCCGGGGGGCGGGGAGATGGGAGCCGGCGACAAGGTAATCCCCCCCGGCCGGGACTGCCCCGGTGCCCGCGCCGGTCTCAGCCCGAGCGACCGCGCGTACCAGCCGCGGGGCGGCGGAGACCCGAAGCGTTGTACCTCCGGTCCCTGTCCTTCACGGCAGGTCTGAAACTTCACCCCTGGCGACCTTTATCCGTAAGGGGCATCTCTTCTTCCTGGCTCCCCTTTCCTTTTTTTTTTTTCTTTTTCGGTTTTATTGCTTCGCCAGAGGCGTGTGGAGGTGCAGGTACGATAAGCAGCTCGGCATGTCCGTCTCCAGCGCTCAGCGCTGCGGTGACAGGGAATGTGCCGTGGGAAGAGAGTCCCGCGGAGATGGGACAGCGCTGGGCTGAGCCCGCTTCCCCTGTGGAGCCTGCCTGGAGTCCCGGGAGCTCCAGAGATCCCTGAGGAGCTCCGGAGACTCCTTGGGGGCTCCGGGGACAAGCCCGCGCCACCTCCCCCCGGAGAGATACAGAAAGTCCGCAGGACTCCGCCGGGATGCTTCAGACACCCCAGGGAGCTCCGGAGACCCTCCCGGGAGCTACAGAGACATCCCCTCCACCCCGGGGAGCGCCAAACACCCCTGGGAGATCCAGAGACACCCTCGCCCACCCCGGGGAGCTCCAGACACCCGTCGGAGTTCCAGAGACACCCCGTCCAGCCCTGGGATCTCCAAATAACCCTAGGAGCTCCAGAGACACCCCCTCCACCCCTGGGATTTCCAAATACCCCTCGGGAGCTCCAGAGACACCCCGTCCAGCCCTGGGGAGCTGCAAACACCCCTTCCACCCCCGGGGAACTCCAAACACCCCCGGCATCTCCAGAGACACCCCCTCCACCCCAGGGGGCTCCAAACACGCCCCGGGTCTCCAGAGACACCCCCTCCACCCCTGGGATCTCCAAATACCCCTAGGGATCTTCAGAGACACCCCCTTCGCCCAAGGGAGCTCCAAACACCCCCGGGATCTCCAGAGACACTCCCTCCGCCCCTGGGATCTCCAAATACGCCTAGGGAGCTCCAGAGACACCCTTTTCGCCCCAGGGAGCTCCAAACACCCCCGGGATGCTCCAGGGACCCCCATCCCGGCGCTCCGGGGCGCTGTCCGCGCATGCGCGCGTGCGCGGCGCCAAAAGCGGCGTTGGAGCCGCACGGGGCAGCGGATCCGTCCCGGTCCTGCTCCGCTTTTACTCTCTCCTCTCCTGCTTTATCTCGTAAACGGCGCGGTCATACTCCACCCTTTACTCCGCGGCGGACTGGGAGCTTGAAGTTGTAAAAGTTAAGAGGTTGTTGGCCAACTGCTGCCGTGGGCTGGTTGCCGCAGTTGGGGCAATCGTGTAATAAAGGATGAGCTCCCTGACGCATGGGCTGGTGTCTCTTCAGCCCGATTAGGATTTATAAGGTGCATCACAGCCACTCTCGGGTAGTGACAACGTGTTTCAGCCGTTCTTTATTGCTTATTCGTTCTGTGTTTCCCCCGGAGGGGAAAGAAAAGGAAAATTACCTGAGGAATAAATAGAACGGGTTTCAAACCTTAGGCTACAGGCACAGAAATGGTTTTCAGGAACAGAAACCTCGACTCGGAGCTACCTAAAAAATGCAGTGGATCTCTATCCCCCTTTTGACTATTATTGATAAATGGATTATTGTTTTTTAAAATCTCACCGTTGTTCTTTTTCTTGGTGTGTAGGAAAATGAGCCTTCTGAGCCATGCAAAAATGTACTGAAAACCCCCTTGAAACAAGGAGCTACCTCACAGCTGGTACTGACAGAGAGACAGTCTGACTGTCAGCCTCTAACCACACCCCCAAAGCCTAAAGACGCCCCTGCAGCAGATCCATGGACACCTACTTCCAACCTGAAGATGCTGATCAGCGCAGCCAGTCCTGAGATTAGGAGCAGAGAACAGAGAAAACAACTGTCAGACAGCTCAACCGAGGTCCTGCAAACAAAACACTGTTTGCAGGTATGTTATAAAGCTGTCTGTATTGACTTTTTTTTTCCAAGTCAGCTGGAGGCTGCTTATTCAGCATAAAAAGTTGTACATTGACATAACTTTAAAAAAAAAAAAGTTGTGTTTTGATTCTTGGAGTGTTTACCAAATATAAGTAAGGATATTGACTAGTTCCAGACAACAGGTAATGTTCTGCTGGTTTTATTTCACAGCTGCTGAGGACAAAGGGAGAACGCTGGGATTTTGACAGTGTTCACAATGAAGCTATTTAATATCTGTGTTTACATATTGCCACAAATCTCAAACTCTCCTTTTCTCGTTCCCACTTAGGAGCACTTATTGGGGGATGAATATGAAAAATCTCAGCCAAGTCGCAAAGAGAAAAGCCTCGGATTGCTGTGTCATAAATTCTTAGCTCGATACCCTGATTACCCCAGTGCTGCACAGAAAAGTTACATTTGCCTTGATGAAGTCACTGAAGAGCTACGTAAGTTGCTGTCCACGCTGTTCCAGATCTCTTCCCACAAGTGTGCCAGTAACCTGCCCTCTGTGTTAGTGTGTTTTTGCTCCACAAAATGTGGAATGCTCACTGTGTTCTCTCAAACTTATTTAAACACAGTTTTGGACTCCTCTTTCTTGACGAAATTCTTTTAAAACACTAAAGTTTCTTCAGTGAACTGAACTGAGAAACTCTGAATTCTGTTTAATATTAAACATCTAAATTATTGCTGATATCACAAATAACAAGTTGCAGGATTTTGGATCTAGAGATGATGGCTAAGATGGTTGAGTCTTTGCAGGAGGAATTTGCATTTCTCAAACTGAACCCACAACTTCCTGTCCAATCTTGACATCAAAGCAAGAAACTTTCTGCCTTTGATGATAATTTAGCGTTCTCATTTTACATCACTATTTTTATCTTGCACCAATGATCTTCAGAGAGTCTTAAGTTGCTAACATCAAGCTGAAGCTTTCGTAAATCAAAAAGCTATGGAGTTACAGTATTCTACAGATTATATACTGATCATAGTTGTAAGTCATACTGCTTTAAAATTATTTTATTTTTTTATACTTTGTACAAAAGAACATCTTTTAGAAAATGCCTGGTCAAACCCAAGAGTTTAACAGACAAAAGAGGAAAGGACAGTGTGTGAATCAAATAACACAAAAAAAGTTAAGGAACAATTCCCTACAATGAGGTTTCAAGGTCATTTAAGGAGACAATCTAAAATCAATGCAATGAATAATTAAAAATGCTCTTTTTTTTTTTTTTTAAAGCTGGATTGAAACCCATATAATGGCTCTTCTGGCAACAGTAAGTTTTATTTCTTAAGGAATGCTGTAAACAACTGTGGAACAGCAAGTCCTTCCATATCTGAAGCAAGAATTGTTTTCCTTGCTGGCAAGATCTATGGGGACTATTCCCAGAAACTTTTGTTAACAAGGAAGTACAAAAATGGTTTAGAAGTGTATTAAGAGGAGAGGAGGAAGGATAGGAATCTGTATTGCAGGTAAATGGATGACTAAGCATATTTTATGTAGCAGAGACATCACGTTCTTCTTTCTTTTGCAGATGTTGAGCGCAGGCGCATTTATGATATTGTGAATGTGCTGGAGAGCCTGCACATGGTGAGCCGCCTTGCCAGGAACAGATACATTTGGCACGGGAGACATAACCTCCCTCAGACCTTGCAGGCTCTGAAAAAAGTTGGAGAAGACAACAAATACATACAGCAAATTCAGATGATCAAGAAAAGAGAGTACGAGCGCGAGTTTGATCCCGACAGTGAAAGAAGTGAAGAAATGGCAAGTTCTCTTGGCTCAAGTGAACAGTCAGAAATGCCTTTTGTCGAGCTTCCAGGAGTGGAGTTTCGTGCTGGTAATAATTCTCTATAATGCCAAAAATAATGTGTTTGTAATGATAAATGTCTGTGAGCTTGGAAAGAACATTTATTGGCCTTTTTTTTTCTGAGATGATACTGCCCCAAAGGCACCACCACTGTTTGTGGTGAGAAAAAGTAAAAAAAAAACCTCTGCACTCTTTCACTTGTCATTCAGTTCTTGCATGTGTAGTTTGTTTTTACAGAACAAGGGAGCATCAGGTGAAACTACCAAATACACCTCACAATCCAATTGCCATTACCATTGAATTGTTATAAAGCCAGAAGTTACCACTGAATGTTATAGAAGCCAAAAGCATGAATTACTCAATTTGTTTTTGTTTTTTTTTAACTTAGGTGTCATTTCAGTGTTAAGTAATGGTTAAGTATATTTAAAAGTACCACTTGTCAGACAATAGGAAATGTATATGGGGGATACATGGCACTTCTTTTTTGTAGTTGGACATTGTATCCACCCAGTTATCTGACTCTTGTCATGTAGAAACATGATTCTGGAGAGCACATTGGCCCTGCCCAGTCACTGTGTTGTTTGTTCTTGTAATTATTATTACTGACACATTTCTTCAGTGTTTTAGAAATGTTTGTAGCTGATGTGTCACTCAGTACTTTAATCCTTTCTCCTGTCTGCTGCAGCGTCGGTGAATGGTAGGAAATACAAGTCTTTACGAGTGATGAGTCAGAAATTCGTGATGTTGTTTCTTGTATCAACACCTCAAATAGTGAGCCTTGAAGTTGCTGCTAAAATCTTGATTGGAGAAGACCAGTTAGAAGACTTAGATAAAAGCAAATTTAAAAGTAAGTACAATATCAAGTGTAAGCTAAATAATTTATTTTAGTATTAGTTTGCATAATGTAAAAATACCATCATGTTTTTCCTGCCATAAATATATTTGAGCCTCCAAAAACTCACTAAACGCCTTGCGCAGTTTATAAGAGGGACCCACTTGTGTATAGTCATTGTGACATAATGCCCAAGCCAGAGGAGAAGTCCATTACGTCCTCTCTCCTGAAGTAATGCCACAGAGCTCCTTGTTGGGAACAATTTCTCTTTCCTCAAACAACTTGTCAAGTTTTTCAGCATCATTTCACCAAAGATGCCCCAGAATCATGCAAATCTGTGTTCTGGTTATATAACTAACTTGGTGGAAATCTAAAGAAATTGTGTAAAAGTCCTGCTAAATGTCAGAGGAAGTGAAACCAAAAGTTCTAACTGCCAATTATTTCTTCATATTTTAACCTTGCTCTCAGTTCCCTACACACTTCCTCTCCATTCAAATGAAGTTACTTCTAGGTCTTGCTCTGTACATGTGTAAGAATTAAAAATGTGCCTGCTTTTGAGGGATCAAGAATTAATTGTGTGTTTCATTGAAAATTAGACCCTTCCTTGGTTCTCAGACAGACTCCTTTGTTGTTTTTTTTTTTTTGTGGAATTGTATCTATGCAAAAACTGATCCTCACTGGTTTCAGTTTGTAATTTCCTTTCTGCTCCCTCAAGGCAACATAGCGAGGGTTTTTGTTTGTTTTCATTCCTCCTCCTTAAAGCCTGTATCTAAGTAGAAGCATTTGCAGGGCCTTCCATCCATGTGCCTGTATTTCAGGTATCACGTGTTTGACCTTGTTCTGGGTTTCAAAGCACAGTCCCAAGTTCCACGATTTGCAAGATTTTAAGTTTTCCATAGCAGAAGTTTTGGACTGAGCGCATTCACTTTGCATTGCAGAAGTCACTTGTAGTTTGACTTCTGCCTAAAACTATTCCCTAATAGCTCAGCCTGGAGACAGTGAAGAACATTCAGGATGTTGGATCTTAGTCTCTCTGCCCTCCAGTTCCCACATTTGTCCTTGCACGTGTGTACCTGCCTTTTAATCTACTTATTTTTACTACAGAATTTCTATATATTTGATCATTGCACAGGATTTTTTTTCTGTACTTTGCATAATAAACTTTGCAGCATTTTATTTTCTACATCTGCATGTATGTCATTCTATTTTGCATGTAAATGTTATATCACAATATGTCATTTTGTTCTATAAATACCTGTTCTACAAAATTCTTACCAAAAAAATTATGAAACTTTTTCTTTTTAGCTGCTAAAAGAACATTGCACTGTTTTTAATCTTATATGCTAACTTGTTAATTGGAATTGCCATGCTTTACTTTTTTTTTTTCAGCCAAAATTAGGAGACTTTATGACATAGCAAATGTTCTCAGCAGCCTTAAGCTTATCAAGAAAGTTCACGTTACAGAGGAGAGAGGCAGAAAACCAGCATTCAAATGGACAGGACCTGAGGTCTTGCCAAATATTCAGGGTAGGTGTATGTGTAATTTCCTTTTGTTCTGCTGCTGCTGTTTTTATTGTTTCTTCATTTTCTCTACTAGAATTTCTGGATCAAAAGGCAGAATTACTAAGCAGAAAGCCTTTTACTAGTCACATCACTGTCCTCAGTCCTTGACAGCACAGCACACCGGTATCTATTTCCACATAGCAGATGTTCTCATAACACAGACAGGATCCTGAATTTCTGTGTTTGCTGCTGCTGGTACTTCCAGGCTCAAATAATTGCTTTTAGTTACTGACTCTGCATATGATAATTGTTTTCTCTTTTTTCTGCTATTTAGATACAAAACTTGAAGCAACTTCTACAACCTGTTCCCCACCTACTTCAGAATCCGTCCCTTCCAAAGAGCACTGCTCAAAAAACCTTTTTCCTTCAAAAGGAAAGCAAAACTTCACTCGGCATTCATCTCTAATAAAGTTAGTCAAGAGTATAGAAAATGACAGAAGAAAGATCCAATCTGCTCCAACCAGCCCAGTTAAAATAAGTACAAGTATGCATTTTTTTTCTTTTTTTCTTTTTTTTTTTTTTAATCAGATCTAGCTTGGCGTTAAATATTTGGGCTTGCTTTGTTATGAAAACTCTGCTTTTGACTGTACCCTCTAAGCAGTTCTGTATTCCAGAAAATTGCCAGAAAATTACCTATCAATGTTCATGCTCTTGTTAGAGATCCTCTCTGGGGGCTTTAGAATTTGGTGTTAACTGACATCCAATTGATCAGATCAAGTCTGGGCTGCAGTTTGAGAGTAACAAGTCGTAGTGTCTTCTCATTAAATGTGTTTGCTACATTAAATAAAGCAATCTCATCAAATTAAAGTTCAATTATAACTCCTACATTTGATGTTTCGGTTTGTTTTCCTCCTCCAACCAGGTACTTATCAAAGTTTACCAGTTTTCCCAAGTACAATAACTCAGCTTCCAACAATCACTAAACCACAGCTGGATGGACAATCCAAGTAAGTTTGCACAAGTGTTAAGGTGAGGAGCTTTATGATGGCACTGGCCATTGAGTTAAACTTGTGTTCAGTTTGAGGGGGGCAATAGCATGCAAAAAAACCCCAGCTAACCCTTGGTGCTGCAGGCTGTTTCTTCATTCATTTTCTATTTAGCAGATTGAGAAGTACAAGTTCATGTTAAGTCTTTGTGCTGCAGTAAATAATTTGTCGGGGCATTCATTTCTGCATGAAGGAATTAAAATACGTTTGGGCTTTTTTGTTTGTTTGTTTTTCTTTTATTTAAGGACAGCAGAGGAGATGCAAATGAAGTGTGCCCTGTCCTCACCTGAGGCAGTCCCCAAGCCTGAACCCTCTCAGCAGCCAACTCCCAGCCAGCCCCTGGGGGTCTCCCCTGCAAGCCACAGCTCAGTCTCGCCAGTGATCCTACCTCATCCTCACTCTGGTGTTTCATATGCAATATATCTGCATCCTTCCCAAGCCCACACTGTGACAACCTACAGCCCAGGTTTCATGTTGCAGCCTCTACCATGTGCTAATGTAACTGGAATTAAGAGTAATAATTTGAAAGTATTAAATAAAATAACCACTGAGGAAGGGGACAATCAGATCGCTACGGCTGAGCCAGCGAAGCCCTTGGCAGCTGAAGAAACACCAGAGGTGAAATCAGAAACTTCATCACAAAGGTGCCTTAAAAGATCACAAGCATTACAAGAGAATAATTTAATTAAAAGGCATAGAAGTGATGAGGAAAGCCTTGGTACTTCATCGGTAAGTTAAATTAGTTTTAAGGTACCTTCATAGAGCTTGGTGAAGTTGCCACCTACTCGTTTTCCAAGTGATTTAGGAGCCTGCCAGTGAGTGTAGGTGTTTTCAATAACATGTTTGAAGAGGTGACATTCATTTGTTGTGCTTGCTGATGTTTGGGAGGCTTGGTTTTCCCCTCTAAGAAGACATGTCAAAGTGTACAGATGTGACTCAAAACAACTCCCCAGACACATCAAGACTTTACCTGTTTATACCTATTTATCCTGATTTGTGGAATAGGTCGGGTCGAGAGCAGGATATGAAGGAGGTGATCTTTAAGGTCACTTCCAACCCAAACCTTTGTAGGATTCTATGACCTTGCTGGCATCCATTCTTGACTTTAGAGAGGTTAGGAGGAAAAGTGGACACATAACAGTCACTGGACAAGGAGTGTCCCAAAATCCTGACACCTAAAATATTTCCCCCCACTGCTGCACACTGTTGGGTTGCTGGAGGCATCATAAAACAGCACATGAAGAGGAATAAGGGGTTCAGACAAACTTGATTCATGTTGAGAAAGTGGGACTGGATTGCTTTCTGCTACTTGGTTGTTGAATGTTGTAGCATCTCTGTAAATTATAACCCTGCTGTAAATTTGGCTTGCCAAAACAGTTCTCATATGTTGGTGTGTGTTGTGACATGTGGTTTTCAACATCCACCAGCTGTGAAGGAGCAAGAGGGGATGATGTGGACCTGGTTGTCTTAGTGACCAGAAATTTTTGTAGCACAAACTTGGCATCAGGAGAAAGGAGAAAACTTGGACAGCAAGCTATAAAAATGCATAGGTATTATTGTAGGGCTGTAATTGAGAATGTTAAGCCTTACAATGCCTGCTTTTCTTTTTATATGTACTTTTTTTCAAAGGGAGAATCCACTAAAAATGAAAAACCATCTTCTAGTAGCTCACAAAAGAATCATGAAAAGGACAATGTCCAGGAGGAGAAGGAGAACGAAACAGAAACATTACATCAGAACATGGCAAGTTGCTGTGACCAGTGTAAACAAGAAAATATTCCAGAAGATGAGGATAAAATCAAAACTAAACAAGACATCCCTGTAGCATTTGCCATTCCTGCTTCTGAGGTAAGCTTTGTCAGACACTACAGCAGGTCTTGTCATTCCTGGGAAACCACTTTGAGTCTTCGCAGAAGAAACAAAACTATACTGAAACACACCTATAGAGATTGTCTTTGGTTGGACTCTTTTTAATGTGCTTTTAAAACCTTCTTTTGTGGAAATGTAGGACTTCCCTTTCTGCATTAACACACAAATGAAAGGACATAAAGTGGCTTTCAGGTTTCGATTGGAATGAAATAGCTGAGGGCAATTTTGAGATACCTCACCTCCCCAGTCCTCTGCATATACTTTGAAACAGACTCCCACAAAACTCTTCGTCAGTAAAATCCAGTAGTCTGCAGTTCAGGCTTAACTGCTGTGGAGAACCTGAATAAAGAACAGTTCTGTTGACAAAAATAGAACATGGAAATGCAAAAGGTTTGTCTCCCAATACTTGTTTTATGCAAAAAGAATGAAGTGACATGATGATTACTGGATACAGTAATTTCTTCTGGAAAAAGTTATTCAGTAGGGGGATTTCTCTTTCATCGAGTCTAATTGCACTGTGTTAATCCCAGGTGGATTTTCAGTTCTTCACTGAGGATATCAGCTGGAACTGGAGTGCCAGCTGACTTCTCTGTGGTCTTTAGAGAGCATGTCCTTGAGCCAGCTGTGTCTTATTTTAGACGGAAGGGAGTACAGGCATGGAATACAGGATCCTGGGGACGTGGAGAATAAGAAATAAGAACAGACCAGGCAGGATGCAGCTTTGGAGAAAATATTTGGGTTTTGTTTATTGTGTTTGAGCTAAAGGTATGTTGTCTTTTTCTTTCTCAGACTTTTTTCCCCTCTGGTTATCTTATTCCTCTTACACACTGCACCCATGGCAACAAGGCAGACTGCTCCAGTAAAGACAAAGCTGGGATGTGTTCCTTACAGCACCCTACCTACAGCTCACCTGTTACTGGTGAGTATTCAGTGAACCAGGCATAGACTTGCCTGGCTTAAGGGATAGGGGACCACATTCCTCCTACTGAGATAGAGTAATCACAGCACAATGTCCTGAGCCTCAGTTCTTCCCCTCCCCTTCAACACTTGATGTTTCTGTTTCAGGTGTTATTCCAATGACAGCCTCAGAGCTGAAAACAGTTAACATCCCTGCTTTTCATATAACACCCTTGAATATAATGCTGTCACCAAATTCCATAGCTGCTGCACCTGTGCTGGGCAACTCCTGTCTCCATTCAAGCAACTCCAGTTCTGCCCAAAATCCAAGCTCTTCAACTCTGAACTTTATGCTGCAACACATAGGACTAATACCTGCTGGTGTGCAAGTTCCTGCAAATCCTGTTCTTCAACACGTGCCAGTCTCTTCCCAAGCAGAAAACACCAGCCACAGCTCAGGAAACACGAAGGTGCAAGAAGGGAAGGTAAGGAGAAACATATTGTACCTTGAGGGGGAAGTACAGTGCAGCAATTCCTTTACAGCAGGTAAAGTTTTTAAATAACCAATTTTTTTTTTGATCTTCAGAAATCAGCAGAGCCCAAAAAGAGCTAGCAGTGAAGGCCAGCCTAAGATAGAGCTGAGAGGTTAGCAAGGAAGATAAGTAAGTTACTTGTTGAGGAAGTGGAGCCAGCTGGAAGATGACAAGACCTGAAGAGACAGCTGTTTTAGAGGGAGAATTTTGTGTGGATCGAAGATGACGCTTATTAACAAATTGTCCACTTGTTACTTTATCTTTCCTTCTTGTTACTTCCCTAATATACTCTCAAGTTCTTGTGTTTAATGTTAGTTTTTTGTGTTTTGGGTTTTTTTTCAAATAGGATAGGACTGTTGAGAACTTTAAAAGAACACTTTTTTCCCATGGGAAGTTTTTCTATCTATTTATGTAATCATCATCATCATCATCATCATGGCTAGACTTGGTGAACAAAGATTTGGGAGGGTTTTACCCACGCTTGCTGCAAGCATTTTATGTAATAATGTATTGCCTAATGTCTGTTTGATTTTAAAAAGGAGTTGAGGGGATTAGAGAAAGCATACTTTTGTTTGTTTATAAGTATTTATATCAAGGAATACAGTAAATACAGGATTATAGTAAAAAGCTGTTAGGTTTTTAAATTTCAGGGGGAAAAAAACCCAGTTTGCTAACACAGTGCATAAAGCTAAAGATAGAATGCACTTTTTTTTCCCCTTTAATGAAAGTAGCTTTGTCTTTTCCCTCCAGCCTTCTGCTCCAAAGGAGCCTCAAGAGCCTCAGGCAGTTACAGAAAACTTTTTCCGCACACCAGGAGGGCCCAACTCTGGATCTTCACCCTCTGCAAACTCAGATGGGACCGAGAGAACCTCTCAAGGAACTCTGTATATTCCTCAACGAAAACTTGAAGTTTCAGAAGACTGATTTTGGGATATGAAATTGCTGAATGTGTTAACAGGCATAATTACTGGGAACACACTGCACACATCTGGCATTGTATGGTGGACAATGTTTTGGACATGTGTTGGCCAAATCTCAATGCTGGAATAGCCTTAATTAATGCTTTAGAAATAAAACTGGCTCTTAATGAGAGTTAATATCTAACAAATTTTTCCAAAAAGCTTACCTGAAGTATTTTAACAAAGTTATGTATCTAGTGGGTTTTTTCTTTTGTATGTGTGTTGATTTTCTTCTATGCAAAGTAAGCTGAAATTGTCTTTGTACAGAAAGGTACAGTCTATCAGTCAGTACATATTTTGCACCAAAAAAGAAGTACTGTGAGTGTGTACATATTTTATGTCTTAACAAAAAGGCCATAGTTAACATGTTTTGCTTCTATGTTTAATAATGCTCTTTTGTAAAGTTAGTTAAAAAAAAACAACCAAAATTTTCTTAATCAATTTTTATATAAGTTAAGAATTATTTATACTGTATTTTTAAATCAATTTGTTCATATTAAACTTACACAAAACCCTGCAGTGACTTTTTCTGTTTGATCAAATTAGATTACCTGAGTGATACATATACTTTGTATACTCCATGGCACCTCTTTATTCTTCTTTTTGTCACACAGTGGTATCTCTGTATTATGGAGGAAGGGGGAAATAGTATTTCATCAAAAAAGGATTTAATTAACTGTAACATCTGAACTCTTATCACTAGATATTACAGCTCCTAAGAACAACAATTAGAAGCAAACTTAGCTACAAAGTAAGGGGTTCTGAGTGTCATTATTGCTCTGGTGCATTCACAAAGGTGTATCCAAATGTTACAGAAATTTCAAACAGGTGAAGTTAAACCATTTAACTTAAATGATTAATTTAAACACATCAGAGCCCCTTCTACACAGAAAGAAGATGAAGACTCCTCATACAGTCCACACTCTGGAAACAAGGAATAACTCACAAATCAAAATCTGGTGCACCTGCTCTTCCAGGTAAAATGGGCCTGGCAGACCAAACTGGGGCAGGAGAAATGATAGCAAAGCACAAAATTCAGGCTTGGACTTGGTTAAAAAAACTAGTTAAAACAGCTAACACACTAAAAACTAACTGGCCTGCTGTTAAATAATGCAAAATTATAATAAAAGTTTTATTTACAGAAAGTAAATGGATGTGCAGCTCCAGTTGCAGGTCTCAAGTCTGTTCTTTTCACTCCCAGTTCCTGCCAACCACAGGGATTACAAGAAATGCCAACTGCTCCTTGGGGCTGCAAAGAGCCTCTCAGCAACTCTTCCTTGCAGGGGCACACAGTAATACAGAAATCAAGTAACACCCAAGACCAGGAAAACTAAAGGTTGTTCACCTGTGTTTTCTCCTTTTAATCCTCTGCCAAATTCAAAGAGAAAAGACATTTGGGGGGAAAATCTTTCTCTGCGGATTTCCCTGCAGTTGGTTTTGGCGCAAATCCATCAAGGACATGACCTGTAAACCATAAGAGGACCAAAGAAGCAGCTCACTCAGATGTCAGGGGTCCTGACATAAATCACCAAGGGTGCAAACATGAAGTTTTTGGAAGTTTTTTAGTGCTTTCTGTGCACTCCAGCAGTGAGCTCAGTCCTGTTTCAGTCCCTCCTCGCAAGAAACCATCACACACACCCTGCACTGTCCCCTCTGCATTTGGCCTCATCTGATATGAGCACAAGAGGCCCATTAAGTGTCCAGGGAGAACAACCAAGAAGAGATGGAGTCTAGCTCTCTTGCTTAGATTAAAAGTAGTCCTTCAACTTTACACTAAGGACCTGTCTCCGCATTATAAAACCCTTTCCAGACTCAACAACAAATGCATTTATAACTCCTAAGAGTTTTCGTAGCAGCCTCAGCAAACAGACCCCTAAAAGCCTAAAGTCTGACATGAACTTGGCATTTAATTTCCTCATGGTTCCATGGAAGTCCCTGAGTCGAGACATTCAGTTTCAGGATGAAGCTCCTGGTGTTTCACCCCTGGGCTGTAAAGGTTTGGACCTTTCACATACAACAAAGTCCTTGAAACTGAACAAAGTTGTTAAAATCAGACATCCCATCAGAAAGGAGAATTACCTTCTAAGCCTTTAAAGCCCTTAAAATAAAACCTTGCAAAATGTGAATTTTAAGTGCTTCATACTTTATTGCCCACACCTCAACACATCTGCAGCATCCTCCATTTCCAAGCGGCTCAGTCAGGCATGGCAGATAAAACTTATTAGGCTAAATATTATACATATCAGTGAGCCATCTTAATGCCAAAAACCCAGTAAAATTGAAAGATTTGAGTGAAAAGCATAATTCTCTGTATCCCAGAAGGCAAACCAGTTGTATCTATCAAGTCATGAACAGCAGAATGAAATGCTATCTGGTTTTAAAACGTTGTGATCCAGGGGGTGCTACAAACAGGGTTTGATTCATTATTATTTTCAATAACTTAATATTGGCAATGTGACCATTAGTAACTAAATCCTCATTTCAAGGGGCTGCTGTTTCATGATTCACATTTAAGCAATGCAGCAGAGCAGCTATAAGGCCTTAATCTTTCTTTCTGATCTGTTAGGCTGCAGTCAGCAATGTCCTTTAGGTGTAATCCCAGGGGCTGCATTGTTGTCCACCTACTCACAAGTGGACAGAAGGGAACAAAATGCCAGGCTTTTGTCAGAGGTTATTTTCAGCTTGGTGATAACAGTGGCATTGCTCAGATCCCTGAAACTCTCCCTCCCCTCCCCTCCCTGCTTATAGGGCTGACAGCCGTGGCCACTGCATTTAAGGAGTGCAGGAACCCCTCCTGTTCCAACCCTTGGAGGCCTCCGAGAAGAGGGAGACACTTCAAGAGACTCAGGTAAGTAAAACCTCATGGGTTCTGGCTGATAACAGGGTTTGGGGACCTTTTTTTCCCAGCAGGTGGTTGCTTGACAAAGAAAAACATGTAGGTGTAGAACAGAAACATGAGTCCTACAGAGCTCGGGGCAGGATTTTAGGTTTAGCTGATAAGAGAGATTCCTCTGGGCTTCTCAGGCTGGTCAGGAGCTACTGGTGTTGCAAGAACAGAGTTGTGGGGATCCTCATTAGAGACACTCATTCTGACTACAGGAGGCTGAGTAACGGAAGTTTCAGTTACAAAACTTAAAAGTTTTGTTACAAAGCTACAGAATTCCTTTTTCCACGAACAGCTTGTCTTTAAAAGGCGCACAGATTTGTGTACTTTCATGATTTCTCAGGTAATAGTATTCTAGAAGTAAAAAAAATAAAACAAAAATAAACTCACCTCCAATCTTCAAACTATTTAATGTCAGCGACGAATTCGTTTTATACACAGTAAGAAGAAAAGTCTTATGCAGACTTGAGAGAAAATGGATAGATAAGAATGCAGGATGAAAGAATTATTCCCACATCCATCACTCAAGCGTCACAGGGGAGTGTGACTTCAGAAAAACCCCAGTAATTTAAATAAATAAATATATGTTTCTAATTTGAAAAGTTTTCTACCTAAAGGTAAAATTATTTCAAAGAATAAAGCCTTGTATGTACATGAAGTAATTCTCTGTGTTAAATTGTTGTGGAGCTATTTCAAAGCATGTAATACCTTTACTTGGCACTTAAAAGACTCAGTCCACAGAAAAGGATTTAGAGAAGGACCCCATGGAAGGAAAAGTGAAAGCTGATAGCCCAGGGTTGGGTCTGGAAAAAAGAATGGGGCATTAGTAGAGCTGGATGCAGCTTTCCACAGCCATGTGGATCCAGCTGAACTCTAAGTGTGTCTGTGCAAGTGTAGTGAGTGTGGGGTGTCCTTTATTGCTAGGTCAGATTGAAATACCTTGTTCTAGTGTCAGGATATCTTATTTTTTGGAGGTGCAATCTTAAATTTCTGCAAAAGTGTGGATCAAGGAAGTTCCAATAGATATGTGGCATCACTATGCTAGAAACTAATTAGATAATTCAGAAGAAGAGAGATGAAAGTGAAGGAACGGGACAGTATCAGCCATCAGCTCCATACTTCATATCAAACCAATTAAAATCTTCTGTTTCAGAAGGGAGGTGTAAGTTAAGGTGACCAGTGTCAGTGAAAAATCAATATTTACTTTCCTGTGTCCATGTTGGAATTCCCATCCCTGGATCTCTACGGGTTGCTTTACTGCAGAAATAATTATGGTCTCATGACATCCTGGTGGGAGCTCAAGGCATGATAACAACTAATAAACTGAAGGTTTACCTTTATCCATAGTCCACTGAATGAACCAGACTATGATTATAAACAGTAACAATATCACATCTTCATTAAATGAGCTCAACCTTCAAACACAGACATTTCCTCCCTGTGAATCTGCCCTGCTGAGAGAGAACTCGTTCTGGGAGGGACTGGATTTTGACAGAAACACCTTCAGGCTGTTTGAGATGCAGGGGCAGGAACTGAGCCTTGCACTGCAGACAAACAGAGATAAAACCTCCAACTGAGTGAGTGTTGGTTGCAGAGAAAGAGAAAAACCAGCACAGTGTTGCTGCTGTGCAAAGGAAGAGGTGTTTCATTGCCCCCACAGTGCTGGTGGGGCACAGGCACTAAGGACGGTCAAATGAGTCACTGGTGGTCACAGGACAGGTCACAGCAGAGCTGTGATTAGATACCAGCCTGAAGCCCTTGGCTGCATTGGCATCAGCTGGGAAAAGAATGCCAAATGTAGCTTTGACACTTGCATTTCAGTGATATCTGAATGTGGTGCTATTACTGCTAATTCCTTAGGCAAGGGACTGACGTTCTTATACTTTGAGTCTGGACCGAGGAGCTTCTCTGGGGCTCAGACGGAGAGAGAGGGAAGGCACATCCTGCCCATTGGTCCCCATTCAGCATTTCCACTGCCAGTGCTCACAGGGGCCAGTATTTCCCATTCTGTTTATCCCCTTGTAGCACATGTGCCACCCCAGATAATCCTCCCAGCCACACAATACACAACTTTTGCAGCCCATCCAGATAAGACCTGAGCTCCAGAGTGGCAAATGCAAGATCATGTAGAAGGGAAAACCTTGTGTTTAAGCAAGGAAGCACCAGAATTGCTTTCAGCACCTCTTTCAGCTGCAGCTCAGTCTGGCACTGGCACTGCCTTTTGCTCCTCTACACAATTTCACCAGACCAGTGTTGTGCCCACTGCCCATTGAGATCAGTGGATCTAAATATCTTTTTGGATTATATTCTTCCCAACAGCACTTTGATTAGAGTAAGACACTCTGTGACAGCGACGTGACTCCCAGATTTGTACAGTATGACTAACAGACTGAAAGGAGATGGCTCACAGCGTTTTCATGCCTGTGCAGAGCACACAAACACTCCAAAGACTCCCTTGCACCAAGCCTAACCTATATAGGAGTGATATAAGTGCTGAATAATGGGAAGCATGTACCCCTGGCTGAACATCTCATGTATAAATTCCCCTCCATATAGTAAGTGCATTTTGAGGAATGATATGAGCTGCTGAATAGTGATAGGGCAAGTCCAAGAACACTCCTCCAGCTTAACAGTACCATGAGTGCCTACATGTTGCAGTACTAACACTCAAAAGTTTATTTAATAGTAAATAAACACATTTATTATGTTCAGAATGAGTCCACTCTACCTCCTGCCCAATCACTGGAATGTAACGAGCCCCGCATGGTGAGCAGACACTACAGGTCAAGACAACAAAGGTCAGGGAATTTCAAGGGGATTTAATACTGACATCCAACAAAGATATGTGAAATTAAGGCTTTAAGTGTATTTTTTTTCTGATGACAAATAGGGCACAGAGTTCTATTTGCACCTTGTAAGAATGGAGATTTATCCCCTGTTATAATTTAGATGGGTAGAAAATTGTGCATGCCACGTACCCTGCAGAGTTTGTTTGCACAGGCAGCACCCTCAGGGATGGTGCAGCAGCTCAGTGTCCAGAGAGATGAGCAAAGCGAGGACAGAACTGTCCTGGTACCTCACCCAGCACAGAGATCCTGGCATTCCCTGCCATTCTTACCCTGGGATCCTTATGGGAATAGCTACACTGTGACTTTCTTCTTTCTCCTACAGCTTCCCATCAGGTGCTGCCAAGAAAACATGGAAAATGTGTGTGCATGCCCAGTCATGTTGCTATAATTAGCTCCAGGAACAATGGTTCTTCTAAGAGCACTGCCCACAGCCCCCGACAGCACAGGGTTCACTATCACACATTATCAGACTTTTTCAGAGATTACTTTCCCCCCTTCAGCTAATGGTGTAATTGGAGCTACTTTCCAAAAACTATCCCATTACCACAGCCAGAGGTGCTTGGTGTGCCTTTGAGGGGAACCAACACAGCACAGGCAGTTTTACAGAGACCAGGGGTACAAACCCCTCTCCTGCCTGGCAGCTCCCAACGCTGCCCCTGCTGGGAAGGGATTCCACTGGAAACCTGAGGGAACCCTGTGGACACTAAAATCTCATTTTAATTTTCAAGAAAGTGTCACAAAACCGGTTTTTATCTCCAGCTGCTTTTCCTTCTTTTAAAATGTTCGAAGCACCACTTGAACTTTTTTCATAAGAGAAAATGGTACTTTAAAAACAGAAGAAAAAGTTGAATGGTAGAATCAGAGTAAGAGTTTACCTACATGAAAGACTTCTCTCTGTTCCTTTATCTCACATTTAAAAGAAATGAGAAAAGAACTTAACAGTGCTGTCCAGTAAAGGCTTCACTGAGTGAGAGGGGTCAAAACCACTATGTGTTTCTTGCATGCAGTTGGCTTTGTTTCTCATTCCAGCCACATCAGGTTTTTGCTTCTTACTCATCACATTGGGGATGAACAGAATTAGAGGAAAGCTGTGATTTCTTTTCCTTTTTGCACCATTACTGGTTTGGAACTGCCAGAGCAGTTCAGCTCAGTGAGCAGCATCCCAGGAGAGCTGAGAGGATCTGGAATTGATTAACGATGGGGACAGCAGAGGAGTGGGCTGGCTGAGCTGGGGAGGGTGTTCAGCTGACCATAAATCAGCCTCACAAAGAGGAGGGGACACTGGATGTTGCCTGGGGATGACAGGTGTGCTGTCTGCAGCAGGTAACAGCCACAACAGTGGCTCTTTAATTACACAGGGTTAAGGAGGTACTGATCACTGCAGAGAGTTCTGGATGTGTTGGTATCTGCACTGTTATCAAACACGGACTGTAAAATGTGCCATTTCTTCAGTGCTGTTGCTTCAGAGTGTGCACAGACTCCTGTGCCACCTTCCTTTTGCTGAACTGACATCTCTCATACCATTGCATGAGTTTTGGGATTAGTTGCCAGAAAGAATTCCCTTCAGGTTGCAGAGCTGGCATGTAGACATTGTTCATCTCATTCTGAAATTCAGAAGTACAGACATCACCAAGACTATGATATTCATGGGACATCAATGTTCAGTGTAAATATATAGTGAAATGTTAGTCTAAAATGGAAGTAATTGAAAATACCAGCTTATGTTACATCACTGCTGTGATTTACATCACTATAAATTCCCCTCTCTCTCTCTCACTTGACTTCAGAAGAAAATTCTCAGGTAGCAAGGCCCAGCTCAGTGTCCACAATCCTTTTCTTAGCTGAAAGTATCTTATGGTGCATTGAATCAAACACAAATAGCACAAACAGGCTCCAAAATAACTATAATAAGAAAGTGACTGCTTTTCCAAGAAGGAGAAGGAAGGCCTGTGCCAGGAGCTTGGAACAACCCGATAACACAACGTGCAGGTGACAAGATGACATCCCACTCTTTCCAGAAACGATGACTCAAAGAAGGAAACAGAAGGGCAGACTGAGGGTTGGGGTGGTTTCAGAAGTGTGATAGCACAACCATCGGGAAGGACACCAACCACCGTGTCAGGTGACCTGAGCTGGGCTCCTGCCTCCAACACTGCCCTCCTGTGACCTTGGGCAAGGCACTCCTGCAGTCACTGGGGCAGCAAGAACCGGAACAGCAGCACTGCTCTTCTTTTGCCTGGTGTTTAGATACCAGGGAAATGTTTAGATACTTTTAGATTAAATTTTTAGGTACTTTTCCCTGTCTTAAGCAGCTCAGGAACCCATCCATTATTGCTTTATTGCTTTACCAAGGCTGTGCAGCCCAGGGATCCTGCAGCTGCCTCGGGAGGAATTCAGAAAGGCAACAAACAGCTTGTTTCTATTGAAGTGTCCTCTGAAATGACACTTGTTAAACTTCAGGGTGGAATTATCCAGTTGTGAATTGTACAAAATAATGCCACACTGACACAGAACATGTGGCTGAGGCAGCTCAGGGGGCACTGCATGAACCAGCACTTGCTTTGGAGAGGTAGAACTACTCTGGCTGTTAACAGAGAGTGAGGGTAGAAAACTGTTCTGCAGGAGATTTAATGCCAAATACTGTGCTCACTTTTGCTTCACTTCAATAAAGCTTCAAAATGTTTGCCAGCCTTCACTGAAAGTTGCCCCAAAAACCAGACTGACACACACAAAGCAGGAACTGAGGGGGAACTGCTCTGGGGTACAGAGGGCAGAGCTGAAAGAGAAAGGCCATTTGATGAAGAATAAATCCTAAATCATCTTCTCCAGCAGAGGCTTGAGGGATCCTGGCACCTTCTCACTGAAACACCCCACAATCATTTCACATATTTACTGAGCTAAGGAATGTCTTTATTTATGGAAGATTCACACAGGACAGACGATTTGGACTGTCCCTGCCCCCCTCACACATGGGTAGGATACCGCACAGCTATGTAGCATATTCCAAGTTGATTGGAGAGGGAGAAAAATACGACAATTTAAAAAACAAAAACAAACAAACAAACAAATAAACAAAAAACAAAACAAAAACAAACAAAGAAAAAAAAACAAACAAACAAAAAAAAAAACAAAACCACAAACTTGAGTTATTCTATTTAAAATAATTCCCTTCTGCTGTTGAGTTGCTGTGTGTAATCTGATTTTCTAGGTTACCCTTCAGAGTCAGGGATGCCGAACTGGGGAGGTGGAGCCAAGTGTGGTGCCTGTGAGAAGACCGTGTACCACGCTGAGGAGATCCAGTGCAATGGAAGGAGCTTCCACAAGTCCTGCTTCCTCTGCAGTAAGTTGGTCTACACTGGTTTGACTTCACAACATCACCATAGCCCTGGATAAATCATCCACTAAATCCACTGCATTTACTTTTGTGTTACTCTGCATGCAGTT
Organism: Formicarius rufipectus; assembly: GCA_013399695.1. Classification (NCBI taxonomy): domain Eukaryota; kingdom Metazoa; phylum Chordata; class Aves; order Passeriformes; family Formicariidae; genus Formicarius; species Formicarius rufipectus. Next base: position 546,883 of record VXAU01002524.1, read on the forward strand.
TCCTAGCCCTTTACCCCATGCAATCTACCTCTTGGGCTCCTGGCCTTTCTCTTTCCAAACATCAGAGGGTTTTTGTCAGTGCTGCAGAATCACAGGATCACAGTTCACCTCCAGGAACCACCTCCTTCTGCCCCACAACGTCGCTTTATTACAGGTTTGCTTCAGGTTCAGAAGTCCAGAAGGACTAAATGAACAGCATTCATTAGGACAGGAGGATGTTTTACCAGGCTATCAGAGGAGATGATTGCTTTTACAATGAATCCTATCATTAATTCATTTCACACAGAACAGCTGAAGGACATCACCCTGGTGGCATTAAAACCTCCCACCGACCCTCTGCACATTCCTCAGTCTCCTCCTTCCTGCATCTCATGCAGTCCCACTTCCCTGCTCTTTCCCTCCACACTCCCCTGTCATGTTTGGGGGAGGGCACTTCCAGGAATTTTCCTTTCTCTGCAGATGAGCTGCCACTTCAAAAAGAGAAGGTCTCAATTCAGCTCTGCTTTCCCTTTGTGGGGAGAGAGCAAACAATTTGAACTAAATTGTTCAAGAACTAAAGAACCAAATTTTTCAAGAACTAAAGAGAGCTGAAGAGTGCATTTTGCAGACAGTGCTTGAGATTTAGTACCTTTGCAGTATAAATTCTGTTGACACCTTTGAATCCAACTTTTCAACCTCTTTTCCTGGATGGAAAGAGATTTCTTATTTGAAGGCATGAGGCTGGCATGACAGGTCAGCTGACATGGTGCAGAGCAAAGCAGAATAAGCCCAAAGGGTTGAATCCACTTGAGTTGTCTGTGTCTTTCTCCAAGTGATGCCTAAAAGAAAGAATTCCTCCCAAAACTTCTCAGTTAATTGATAACCTTCAGCCAATTCTTACAGAATGGCAAAAGAAAAATAATCTCAGTCGCAACCACTGCCATCTCATTGCTTCCACATGCTGCTTATAATAATTAATACTAAATATCAGAGAAACTAATAACCAGCTGTCCTAATAGAGCATAGTTAATAATATTTTTCTAGTTTAAACCTCATACTTAGTGCATTTTTAGTATAACTCATTTATTTTTTGTTAGTGATTCCTTTAGCTCTGACAACAGTTTGGTTGGTTGTGGGGTGGTTATTTTGGTTGGTTGGTTGTGTGTTTTGTTGTGGTTTCTTATTTTACTCTATCTTCCCTTTGTAGTTGTAAGTCTGAACTAAATTATTAATAGGTTAGATACTGAAAAAATCATTCCCATCAGAAGAATGCTTAATGTCAAAAGGCAAAGATGCCTCTAAGCCCAGCTGGCATATGAGAGGTACATTAATTGGCTTTACTTTCACCAAGAATTCACACAAACTATTCAGCAGCTCTGGGTGCCTCAGGATCATGTATGAGGTTCATGGGCTTTTCTCTGAACCAATTGCAGGATTTCATTTCTCCACAGAAGGAAATCAGTGCCCCCCAACCTCACCTCAGGTATGGGAACAGGTAACCTATTTAGCAGAGCTTTTGTACATTTCTGTATTAAAAATATTTCGAATACATCATACATTTTAGGTGATACTTGACCAAACAAAACGGATCAGTATTTTTAAACCAAATAGTTCAGTTTCAGCAAAATTATACACAATTCAAAGCAACCTGTGAAGCCAGGAAGAATCAGATCAGGTAAACTATAAATCACACTCTTTGCTCGGTACTTTTTCCCTACAAACATCGGGAAAGAGAAACCTCTTCCCAGCACCCCCTCCCTCCCTCCTTTTCACCTGCAGGTTGCTGTTTCCCTGTCAGCTCCACCTCAGACTGCAGCTGTGAGGGACCCTTGGCAGGATCTCACGCCACCAACCTGAGCCTCCTCAGTGCCAGAGGGGGGCCGGGATCTCTTGGCAGATGACAGGTCTCAAAGTTATTTCAACAATAGCACTTCAAGGGCTTTTGCTCCATCTGTTGTGGTGAATTGATACCCTAACCCTGAGGTACCAGAAATAGAAATACTTTATCTGCTGCTAGAGTTTCCATCATCCCTTAACTCCCGTAGCAAACACAGTTGTCATGTCGAAGCAGAAGAGGCTGTAGCACGAGCAGATCAGGTTCACACATTTACAGAATTTTATTTCTATTCACTGTAAAGGTCTTTGCAAATTATTTTCCCCTCGGTGCATCACAGAGAGGAGGAAAGCCAAAGCAGAGGGCTGGGGACACATAAGTGGTACTTCATGTTGCCCTTTAACAGCAGCCTGGCCTAGCAGGTGTCCCTGAATGATCTTTACTGTCCCTTCCAACCCAAACCATTCCAGCATTCTATAACCAAAGCCACAGAGATTCATTCCAGTATCAGCTTAAATTCCCTGAAGTGGATGAATTTGACTCACAGTAGGATATTTAAAATAAACGTGGGGGAAAGGGACTCATCAAACCCTCAGGTGGCTCCTCCAGAGCTTGCACTTCCAGCCACTTTCAACACTTCTGCATTTCACAGCTTTCTGGTGCACACATGAACCAAGCAACCCAATTTTCCAAGCTCATGGCTGGAATGCCCTCTGCAGGGCAAAGGAAGCTGAAGAGAAGGCTTTGCCTTTCTGTTTTCCCCTCTGTCACCCACTGTTGGCACAGTAAACAATTTGCAAGGAGCACTGAAATATTAATTTTTTTAGCATCCTAGTTTAATAAATAAATAAATAAACAAACAAACAAAAATAATAACTAAATAATAGTTTAATTAATAGTTGAATAATAAATAAATAATAGTTTAAAAAGCCCCACCATGTCCTGCCTGACCCTCTGCATGGTGTGTATGTTAAAACCTCTTTCAGAAACATGCCCCACTAAAATAGCCTGAGCTGAGAAAGCCACCACAGGATTCAGAGGGAATACTTTGAAAGGTCCAGGTGCACAGTGGAATCAACATTCCTGCAACCTCCTTCCCCCACACACACACCTTTTTTAAGGTTTGGGAGATAAGGATGGTGATCTCAAATCCACCTAAGCTCCACAGATCTAGACAAATTCTTTTGACAAGCCCACAATTTCCCTGTGTTTACAGAATAATTTCAGAGAGGCAAAAGAAAAACATGCTGTGAGCACACGCCTATTTCAGCAACAGCCCAGTCAAGTTTAAAAACACAGGGAAAGGAATCGCTGGGTACAAAAGTCAAACAGTGTAACTATTTTGAGCCAAACGAACTCCAGTTTGAGAAGGGAAGGAGAGCTGATGGCTGCCCCTCTGTGCCCCGTTCCCAGTGGCCTGCAGGAAAGCTCTGGACAGCACCACGGTGGCAGCTCACGAGTCTGAAATCTACTGCAAGACCTGCTACGGGAGGAAATACGGCCCCAAAGGCGTCGGCTTCGGGCAGGGGGCGGGATGTCTCAGCACCGACACCGGGGACCACCTGGGCTTGAACCTGCAGCAGTGAGTTCCACCCCTCCGACAGCACCTTCCCCTTTGAGATGCTTTGTTCTGTTTCTAGAACAACATCCAGCATTAAGGATGTTTCCCGCACCCTTTCCTTATTATTTACCATTTTTTAATGATGCTCAGCCTCTTTAAGGCTTCTTCACGAGTTATTTTCTCCTTCAATAGGCAATTATTGTGCAGAAGAAGCCTTTATATGCCACCACAGCTGTAAATATCCCCTGCAATTGTATGCTGCCAATTGCAGCACAGTGGTAAAGTCTCATTCACTGTAGATGAATGAGAATACATATATTTTTATTTTTTTTTTTCCTTTCAGAGGCTAAAATCCAGTTAGGTTTTACTCTTAGAGAAATAATCACACTACCTCATACTGCTAAGCTCTCCTCTCAGTGGAGGAAAGAACATTTTCTAAACCCTCCCTGTGGCTCGAGTAACACTTACAAACACACTGCAAATGTGTTTGAACAAAGGAATTCTAATGGGATACCATCTTCCCAAAGCACATAATTAGCTCTGACAGTACATTTTTATGGGATTTTTCTATGATTCTCAAAGCTGCACATTTTTAAACCAAGGATGTTTCCTTCTGGTATCACCATGAGGAAACCAATTAACCAATATGCTGTGCAGGGGATAAAAGCTTAAACAATGTATTTAAATGCACCTCTCTGTAGGATGTGAATCCATTACGGGCAGAGTCCTGCATCAAAAACTGTCACATCCTGTAGATATAATGACCTGTTGCAGTCCAAGAACCCACAAATTCAGAAATCATTCTGTGAGAGGCTTTAAGCCCCAACACAGAAAGCACAATGTCCAGAAACACAAAGCAAAGCTACTTTTCTGATGTGTTTTTGACCCCGGGCCAGGTTAAAACCCCCAATTCCCTGTCCAAACATTTCAGTGCCTAATGAAACATCTGCATGCAAAAATCTACATTTTTATTTGCCCCTCACTAAGTAACAGCAGCCAGCCAGCTACAAAGAATAGAGAGGTCTTTTGTATGTATTTCCCTTCTTGCCTCTGCATAAAACAAGGTGGTTGACTTTCACTTTTCATTAAATGTAATGTTTTTTGCATGTGGCTGCTTTTAGCTCCATGTATTCAGCCCAGAACAGGTAACATCAGGGGTTACAGTACCAGCTTTTCCATCACACAAGAATACTTTGATTTTCTCCCTTTTTTTTATCCCATTTTGCATGCCAGAGAATGGCAATTTAGTATTTTTCATCCCTTACCAAGAAAAATAATGAAATCCTTTTTTCTAAGGAAGGTAACATTTTAAGCAGCATTTAAAACCACTGAAAACTTGTGTTTTAGGGGGTCACCAAAACCTGCTCGCCCTTCTACACCAACTAATACTTCCAAGTTTGCCAAAAAGGTGGTAGATGTGGATAAATGTCCCCGTTGTGGCAAATCAGTGTATGCTGCAGAGAAGATCATGGGAGGAGGAAAGGTAAGTGGTTACTTCAGCACTACAAACAAAAGAGTTTTGGTGAGAAACTACAGCTAAGTGGTCCTTGATCATTTAATTTTTCGTTCCTGGTCTTAATGAAGAAAACACGAGGACGAATCAATGAACTGCCAGAGTGGGATGTACTTTCAGGTTTAAAATCAGGTGCTTTTTGTAAACCTCCTTCAACTTTTTCTTTCTTATTGATGTCTGGGGAACAACCCCTGACTCCTGCACAGGCTGGCTCTTCCTCCACCTCTGGGGATATTTATGAACATTTAGTTGTAGAGGCAATTACAGATATATCAAAGAGATCCCAGCAAAAGCCTGTCCCACATGACATGCAAAGCTCTCTGCTCTAGGAACTCTCACTAGAATATCTCTGCACATCGAAGAAGTGGCCAAAATAAGAGCAGTACCTCTCCCTCTCTGCTTCTTATGACACCTCCATTAATAACAGTCCACTGCTATCAAAGTCCTTTGATAACATCTAGACGTGGGGTAATAATGTAACTGAAAAAGACTAACCTGGAATGACTGAAAATGGAAGCCACAAGATGAACAAAATGATTTAACCTTTTCCCACCTCAAAAAGCAGTAGTTGTTTCCTGTACCTGTGCACTTTGTGTAACACACCATGAACTGCCTTCGTCTCCTCAGCCTTGGCATAAGTCGTGTTTCCGCTGCGCGATTTGTGGGAAGAGTTTGGAATCCACGAATGTTACAGACAAAGATGGAGAGCTCTACTGTAAAGGTGAGAGCTGTGGAGTGCTGGACTGGGTCACTGGGTCACTCTGAAATTAGTCTCTTCAGACCAAGGAAAGCCATCATGATTTACCTTGTTCCATGCTTAACAACTTCAGGAAATTTCATTTTATCTTTTTTTAACAATTTTCCAAGTGCAAAGGGCTGTGCTAACACTGCAATTGCAGCTTATACTATTAAAATTTAAGGTATAAACCTGTAATTTTTCTACAAATCTCTCTCAGATCTGTTCTTAGACCTTGTAACAGAACAGTGGCCATATCTGCTGGGCAGGTTCTTGTACACAAAAGTAGACATAGATCTTAGTATGTCTATATATCTTAGACATAGACATAGTATGACCTGCAGACACAGATCTTCAAAGGTCATCTGAACTGGAATTCTTGCCAAGATACTTCCACTGTGTTGGCAGCACAGCAGACAATGCACTGATGCTAAATTATACATCTAGATGTTCTTCTCAAATCCAGAAAGTTCACAGACTTCACTTGACTCTCACAAAAGAGCTTAAGGGGGAAAAGCATGCAAAGGTTTTACATCCCAGGCTTAACAGTACAGGGAGATCTAAAGAAGAATATTGAAGTTCTGTGGCTTTGGGTACAGCCTGTCAGCTGTGACTGATCAAATCTGCATAGCTGGATAAACATGCTGACCACTAACTCCCTTTCTTAGCAGAGTTGTGATTGATAATTATGCACACACTTAACAATACAGAGTTCAAATGGAAATGTTTAAATGCCCACCCATAGTTTCTACCCTATGCTCCAGTTGTTTTAACCTCCTTGAAAATCTGACTTACTACTCCACCCGTATTACTCATCAGACTAAGTTTTACTGAGTATTTTTCAGATGGGAAAGTTGTTTCAATGAAAACATTGCTTAGATCTTAAATCTACAGTTTCACGATACTTTTGAGATCACCAGATGTGACTTTTGTGTAATTCAAATATGTGATTTCAGTTTCACTATTAAAACCTGTCAACACTTGTGTGGAATAAGCTCAGATTTCCTTCCTTTTATTAACTCAAATTTGGTAGTAATCTAAAAACTAAGACCAAAAGACACTTACCTCTACCTGAGAACATTCAGAACTCAAAACCATTTATTCTCTTTCTCCTTCTTTTGCAGTTTGCTATGCAAAAAATTTTGGTCCCAAAGGAATTGGGTTTGGTGGCCTCACTCAAGTGGAAAAGAAAGAGTGTGAATGAGAAGAAATGGATGCAAGTCTCAAATTCCTTTTGATGCTACCAAGTGATAGTTGTTAAAAATCACATATTGCTAAGAACACAGGGCATTTGGGTAAGATTTTCCACCTTGCAGGAAGAATTTATGAATGTATATCTTAAGAAATCTTAGTTTAGATTAAAAAGGTACAGTGAGGAAACAAGATTCATGTTTATTTTATAGTAAGTAAAGACAAAAGACCTCATGGAACATCATTGCTTCTTGAACTACCATTTACCACATTTTAGACTGGAGTTTTAGGCAGCAGAGCGTCCCATTAGGACAGAGACAATATGGAGTGCAGGGTCCGAGTGCTCTGCACTCTCCTTTGTTCACAATGTTACACTGTCTGTATTCCCACCAATCTCTAGCTGTGATTTGAACTTGTTGGCATTTTGTGTTATGACAAGGTAGATGTTTTTGCTTTGAGACAATTAAAAAGGGTTTGAAATTCTTTCTCTCAAAGGGATGTATTTCCAAAGAAAAACACCTTCTTAGAATGCAGTGTTGTAAGTTTTGTTACTGTCTGTTCTCCAGCTACAATAAAGTACTTAGTGCTTCACATTACTTTTGAATTTGCTTGTACTCTACTTTCTACAACGCTGCAGATGTCAAGATGACAAAATCCCCCATTCTTAACTACAAGAATTGTGTTTCATTACACTCCCTGACTCCTGTCAGTTCCAGATGGTATTTAACTCTAATTTTCTGATCTTTGTCTCTTTCCCCGTTGGTTTCATTGCTACCTGCTTTGACCTTCATTCACACCACAGTGTCCAACTGGCCATTCCAGATGGATGGTGCAGCCTTTTCTTGGGAATATGGCTGACAGTGGCTATTTTTCATTATTTCTATTGCTATTTTTCATTATGAACTTACCCATTTTTATGCATTAACAGGCTATATACATGTAAAACACAATGCAAAAATGTTTTCTCTTATGGCTTTGTGCCTACCAGGTCTTTACTACCTTAGTGGTCACATGCCCCTTGAATCTGTTTCAGTCTGCAAAAATACACTTACAAGTATGAAAGCTCTATTTTATTACATGTAAACCTTTCAAATACAAAGACTTAAGGGAAGTTTTCACAGCAAAAGGAACAAAACTAAAATATAGTTATAATATTAAGTTTTTAAATATGAACATTCACCTTAATTTCAAATGTAATTGTCTTTTATTACCTGCAAGGATAAAGCAAGGGTACCAACATGGCTTTGAAATTCTGCCCTAAAAACTTACCTTTAAAAATATATATTCTTAGTGTCATCTCATCAGATAAAATTTTAAATAGTTTCAGCTCAAACTTTATATACACAGACACACAGTGACTGTTCCATATACAAACCTGCTTAGCTTATGCAAGATAGAATTTAGTATTTGAAACAATAAAAATAAAACCAAGCAACTTCAGAAGAATTTGTAAAAATTAACAAAATATCCAGTTTTATTTAACTTTCAGCTCAACCACGTTAGAAACTAAGCAAAACTTTACACAGAATGAACACTTTTCTCCTTCGCCAGATGAAAAACGTTGTACTGTTTGGTCCAGTCAATTATGTTGGGTTTGAACACACCAAAGCACCTGCACTGAAAAAAGTCTGCAAGATTCTGGAAGCATCCAAGACTGAAAAGGAAAAAACCAGGCATTAATAAACCTCAAAAAAGAAGACTGCAAACATCAAAAACACACCTTCACCATGAGACAGTACTTAAGATAAACCCGTCAGTTTTAGAACTGAGGAGTTGGGTTATTTTAATTAAACAGTTCTATATTGAGCATTATTCCTTTGCGGAACTTTTACAACCTGCTTTACATTAACAAATGAGAGCAGAAGAAGTTGGATTCCAATAATCAAAAGTTTGTGATTAGCAGGATCCCATCTGTTAGCACACATGAAGAAACATGGAAACAAGGAAACCTTGGTACCAATTTCTCTGAATACTGCAAGAGAAGTCAGAGAGGGGCCAGTTCAGACCTTAATTCTCTTTCTGATCCTACACAACAGACACAAAAACTGATGAACAATTAAGGGACAGCACTCTCTCAGCCCCAAAGTAGTGTCTAATGATTAGTGCTATGGACTGATTTTGGCACATCTTTTTCCTATGCACACAGCCATGCACAAAAAACCCCCACAGGTCTTCTGCTGAGTGTTTATTTCCTAGGGCAAAGGAAGTTCTCAGTAAGGAAAACAAGATCCATTTCCTCCCCTTAGCACAACTCTTCACAGGCATGACCAGCACATCCACAGACTATTATGTCTTTGCACTTATGAAGCAGTGAAGTAAATCAGTACTGATTTAAAATACTCTGTTCATCAATACCCACTTGTATGGAGTTCTCCTGAGTGAAACAGGATGCTTAGAAGATTTTCTCTGTGTCAGGAGATTCATTCTCTCATGAGAAGTCAACCCCAAGAACGCAATCTTAGGGAAAGGAAAACACAAGTGATGGTTACAACATGAACAGCACAAATCAAAATTCTGGTGATACAAAAAGATACTGAGAAGGGAGGGTGGAGGAAGAGGTTGGACACATCTAACAAATAACTAGGACTGATAAAATTTATGATTGATAATCACATTTTCACATGTCACTTGGACTGAAACAGAACCCAGGAAGCTGTAACATGAACACTTCCACTGACAAGGGAGGTTTAATTGGGATGTCTCTAAAGATTGTACTTCTACAGATGTCTGCAGAAATCTAAGATCTATCCTAGTTGAGCATCAATTCCTTCAGATTTTGTCTACATTCTACCACACGAAATGGTAGAAAAAGATCCCCTGACAAAATATTTTCGCAATGAAGAAGTACATATCAAAGACTCAACAATAACTTCACCCTTTTCTTGACTCTGTGTTTTCTTTCACTGAGTTTCAACAATGACCTTTGGGTTTTTTCAGCATTTTTGTTTACCTATTCTGGTTTTGATTTTTTTTTAATCAACTTGAGTCTTACTTGAGCCCTCATCAATGGCTGCAAGGGCCCTTCACTGAATGACACACTAAATGTCACAAAGCAGTACATTCACAAATGACTGTGCATGAAACAAAGTCCTTAACTGTAACTATCCTTCCTAGATCCTGTTTTTTACCCCAGCATGGTATCTCAGTGACTTGGGCACTGCAGAAATCTAGCAGTACACATTTAAAATTGAGGAGTTTGTTGGTTTTTTTTCTCCTATTAAACAAGATGTAAAACAAGTCTTTAGCTCAGTATGCTTAATACACACTTCAGTGACATCTTTGCTAAGAGCTGCTAAACAAGCTGTTTCCCAGATGTTTTAAGACAGTTTTTCTCAATTTTGTTTGCACAGCCAAGCTCTGAGAAAAACATAAACAAGAAATTTGACAGTCCTCAACAAGATGAAATCCAGGTCATATACTTTTATTGTTGCAAAGGGATTTAATACAGTCTAATGAAACACTGCTGAGCTCTGTCACTGAATTTTCAATTCGGGACTAATTGTGCTATTAAGCTTTTGTGTCATTTTTGGGGCGCTAATACGAGTTCTATTAGTCAAATAAATTCCTTGTCTTTAAACACAAGTTTTTATAGCTTTAGAATCTTCAATGAGTAGTAGATCCAGAACTCAGTTTAGGAATGATTTGCAGACTGTGATTCTACTTTTAACAGGGGAATGCTGAGTGCACAAGAACCTGTGAAACTTTCAGTCCCACCCCGAGATTCAAGAGAACCACCTCGCCATGACAGAAACCAGCCCAGGGCAGCAGACTCAAAGCTTTTGGGAGAGCAAATCATCCAGGGAAAAGTTTTAAGCATGAACTGAAGGAAAACAGTACCTGATAAAGCTGAACAGCGAGCCACAAGGAGGCCCACACAGTATGGAAACAGGCTACTGCAGAGATGTAGAAAACCCAGGGTGAGCAGTACACGACCTGTGAGAAGAACGTCCACGCGCCATCCTCGTGGTAACTTGTTGCACAGTGGTTGGACCAATCTGAGAAGACACACAACCAGTTAATTATGTTAAGAACTGAACAAGGATTATTTGCATGAAATGAATATTACATAGCAACATGCTCTAGAAATACCATGTTTAATATATCCCGTGCCCACTTAGAAACACCCACACAGATCCGTGACTGCTTGTTATTCTGGCACCATAATCTTTACATTCTGCTTCATAATTCACAGAAGGAACATCCAAGGCACTGGCTGTGCACTTTTTTACATTACATTGAAATGTCATCATCTCTCATCAACCAGACTCCTGACATTTCGATTTGTGCTTATTTGCAATTTTATCTCTCATCTCTCTTAGACACCATCGACAACAAAAGACATGATGGTGACAATTCCAAGAAAGAAGTACCCTACATCAAACAGATGCAAACCAGAATGTCCAATTCCTAAGAGCTACTTAAAGTCTACCACATATGTATTTAATATATTAAAGAAACCTCAAAACTAAAAGGAAAGAAAGTTTTCCTTTCCTCTCTATCAGTTTCCCACCACATTCCTTCACACACAGGAGAAGGAGAAAATAATATTCTTTCTTCTTAAGACCACCACTCAAACCCAGGAAAGTAATCCATGTTCACACCAATGTCCTGTGTCCTCCACTGCCGTGGCTGCTTCATTTCACTCGGATGTTGAAAATTAGCTCAATATAATGAACATAATGTGAAGTAATATAAAATAAAATTAACTCCCTCTGCTTTGTATTCAAAAGGCTAGTAATGGTAATTCACCCTCAGGAACTACATTATAAAGGCTTTCCCCTCCAAGAAGCTTCTGAAATTTTCAAAGTAGGAGTTCAGAGTTATTAATGAGATATGCAGTTCTCTTCAAAGTTACATCTACATTAAAAACAAGAAGAAATGGTTGCAAATATTCAATATATATTTCCAAATAACAGGCTCAATAAAGCTCCTGCAATAATGTATTTACAAACTTATTTTCTATTACAGTAAAGGGCATCCAGATTAGAACTTGTGACCTGACCTTCCCCCACAAGGAGTTCCTACTTCATCTCTAACAAAAATCCTTCCTGCTATTTCATTTTCCAAGGGACATCCCTGTCTTAGTTCTTGCTCAACACAAACATAATAAGATATCTGACCAAAGATTCAGACATGATGTATTTTCACTTATTTTACACAATAGTGTCACTGCTGAAATCTAGTATCACTTGAGCAGGTATAATTCCACTTGCTGAAATGAAATGCAGAAAAATAAAGACCAGACACACAGGTACTTGAAAGGTAACTCAAAATAAATTCATGGATACTTACACAGAAGAGTTCCATAAAGCTGCCAGACACCTGTCATCGTTAGGAAAGACAGGAACAACAGGTAGTAACAATGGTTCCCAACACCTGCGTTTGAGGCAAGGAGAAAAATGACTAAAAAGTTTGGCATTTCAAAATTCAGCAGTATTTGCATTTCCCCTGAAGTTAACAGGAATGAAAAGAGAGTCAAAACCACTTCTTGTTATTACCTCTGCTATCCACAAGAGAGCTTGACAAGGCTGGTCTCTCTCAACTTTCTCCTGTAAGCCACCCCAATTTATATAACAGAATTAGTTCTGATAAGTCAACCAGGATTTGTCTCTCCTTCAGAGCATGCCTTCAGCTGTTTTGGCTAGATGAGGACTAATTATGCAACCACAACTCTCCCTGTGCACAGAAAAATTCTCTCATATGACTGAAAAGTCCAAGCTATTCAATTTGACTGCTTGACCTTGTGTGCTTCAGACTTGCAAACATACACAAAAAAACCCCAGACCTCTGTCACAGAAACCGACATGAAGATATAAAACAATTTTTCTTTAAATTATGATCGTATTGCTCAAAGCTTTGAGACAGTGCATCAGATGGATGCCCTACCACTTTGTAAGCAGCAAACATCATAAAAATGTTTGCAAGGATTTAACATTACCAAAAAAAAAAAAGTTACTGACAAAAACAAAGTTCTAAAAATATATTCTTACAGATGGAAAGGTCTGACCTTCCTATCTTGAGCATCACCAATAAGGAGCCAGAAGGGAAGACAGAGGGCAAGAGGAAAGAACAACGCCCTGCAGGGTTATCTCAGGGTCCAGCTGCTCCTCTCAGAACTGTCTCTAACAGTGACAAGAGGCACTGCAAGGTTGGGAGGACACACGAGCCTGGCCAGTTTCTGCAGTTCACTCTCCTCATCCACAGCTACTGCATTAAAATGTCAGAGTGTGCACACTTGTCAAATTCTTTGAGTACCTACTTTTGGACACGTTGTCCAAAAAGTCTGTCTTAATCCCTTTCTGAACCTTCTGACACTACCTGTATCTCCAAACTCTTATAGCAGTAAGCTCCAAAATTTCACTGCCTGCCATGTAAAGACAGGACCAATTTTAAATTCCTACATCCAGTGTGATGGGCTTGGCAAGAAACAGTTCTGCATTCACTTTAGCCACCACCTTCATCTTTTTTTCATTTCCTTTTTTAGAGGCTCAGTCATATCCCCTGCTCCTTCTCCTCTTAAAAGAAATAGTTCCAGACTTTGTGGTCTCTACTCTTAGGGTGACCACTCTATCCCCTTAATAATTTTATTTGCCTTTCTCTCTTCCATCTAACTAATTTCCTTCTGGCACCTTACAGAGCCCTTCAGTATCAGCTGCATATTCTTGTATCATGTGGGCTCTTTCTCTTGAAGGGAATAAGTGTTATTTCTGCAGCTTTTAACATACCTGGCATTTGCAAATTTGATAAAACACACACTCTCACCTATGCACTGTCCAGTCCACAGAGAATGCTGATCATATCTGGCTACACATGCTTGGCAAGCAAGGCAATGCACAGATCTCAAAGGCTTCCTTACCTAGTTGAGGATGAAGGAGAAGAATACACTCACAGCAGAAGCATCTATTTTGCTCAAAATTTAAAGCATCATCTTATAGGTTGTGCTTGTTTTGCACAATTACTGTGTAACAGACCTCACAACACTGAACATAAAACCACACATCTCAATTTTACAAAAAAGAGATGAAAATAGTTATTTTAAGATTAGAATCCAAGGATGTCAAATCATCTTTTCACCATAAAAGATATAAAGAAATCTAAACAAAATAGAAAAAAAACCCACTCATGTAACACCTGAATGACAAGCAGAGAGGAAAGTGCTTTCTACAGCAGCATTGAGTAAAATGCAAGTTCACAAAGAAAACAAATACCAAAGCTCCACTTACAAGACATGATGTGCAGAATGTTCTGAAGTCCAAGCAACCTGCTTCTGCAAGAGCTACAATGTTCTGAAAAACAAATCATTTTGTGCTTGCATTTGGATCACATTTTCATAGGTGCTATGAAGATTTTTACATTAGGTCTTCTGCAGTTTGTAACTATTTTGAGTGCCAAGCACTGACAGGAATAAGAACTTGCTATGAAAAAGGTCCATGAGAAACAGAAACCAGTGAAGACTAATGCAACTTCATCAATACAGGCTAAAACAGAAAGTACCTCTATGTTACCAAAATTAATAAATAATGTGAATTAAATATCCTATAAAGTGAGATGGTGTTCAGATAAAAGGCATCTCTCATACAGTCAGACAAACTTCAGATAGACGAGGAGAGCTGCTACATTTACTGTTCCCTTACAAGCCCTAGGTAGACAATGTTTGAGAGTCCTGGGAACCAGGTAAAATCACTCCCTGGCAATCAGAAGAAATACAACCTCAAAGAGAGCAATGACATCACAAGCAAAATGCTTTTCTTAATCTGTAGGCTGGGGAGACAAAATGCAAAATTCTCTACTGAATTGGCGGCTCATGATTTCTTTTTGCTGTTATAAAACAGCCTTAGGAAACAGCTGCATGTTATCTACGTGACGTTCATGCACAAAAAATCCAACCATTGCACACATCTTCAAAGCACCTGAGAAAATGTAAGTAATTACTAGCATTTGATAGCTCTTATGAGCATGGAAAACTGCAGGAGAGCACTGTGAATATCTCTTTCTAATGACAGACAAATAAAACTTCCATTTAAGTGAAGTTCTATGTGCAATTACATCACAGGTAACATCAGCAGCTCTATAAGAGGTTTGGCCAAAGTCCACACTTCAATGAGAAGATGGAGGCAAGGAAATTATGACAGGATGAAGGAAACAAGCAGTAGGGGAAGAAATTCTCCAAGATCTATGTTCCTAAATGACTGCTAATAACTCTTATCAAGCTTAACAAAACTGCAAATGACGACACAAATCCACCAAAAATAGATGCATGTTGCACCAGGCAAGCCCTTCCATCTGTTTTAACAAAATCACCTACCTCTTTTCTTTCTTCTTCTGAAGTCTTTATATATCCAGGATCAGTATTCCAAGTTTTATAGAAATAATAAAAAAGACCAAGCATGCTGAACATGACAGCGATTTCAAGAATTATGTTGGTTATATGTAATTGTCAGGTTAAGGAATAGATTCTTATACCACTTGCCACCACTATTGGTCAAACAAATGAAATTATCTAAAATCAGTTTAGGTTTCTTTTCAAGCAAAACACAAAAGGAAAAAAACTACTCTCACTTATATAGCAGTGTCCTCTCTGCCCTTCAGAGGCCATCATATCAGAGAAGTTCTGTATCTGTCCAGTTTGAGTGCTGGAGAAGCCCCTTTACCACTGTAAAAACCTGAATCACAACACAGCTCCCTGTCATCCTCCCTACCAGAGTGCAGACTTTTGCCTTTCAATATTTAACAGACATAAAATGAATTTGATTTCTTTTTTCCCCTCAAAAGTTTTTCTATTTTATTTAAACAATACCAGCCAGACATGCAGAGTCATAAAGCTCCTGGCAGCTTTGGATTTGACTGCTGCACAAACCCCTAAGTCATCACTCAGCCTTTCCCTCTCCTGTTCATTTCAGACACAGCAATTGAATACACTCAGGAAAATCTAACTGAAAACCATCCTGAAACTATTTTTGTCACTCAAAAAAACCAAGCACACGCTGCTAAACACTTCTGAAGGTAACAAAATTGTTACACCACAGACTAAAATCATCTGTACCTCAGGTGAAAGGGGAAGAAAAACATGCCAAGATTAACTGTCTCTGTACAGCAACAGAGGAGCATGGAGCAGGAAAAGCTTCATACCAGTTAAATTCATGCATCAAACTTGGGAGCTTGGGCTGCTAAAGAACAGTCCCTGATGCCACCAAGGAACAAGCAGAGAGCCCAAGCCTGGATTGCATCTCCAGGGACCCTTCAGTCTATAAACTCTGCTGTGAATCACTCTTAAAAATTCAGTGCTGTAACCTCAAGGGTGTTGTCTTATGAACCAACAACACTACAGAGAGTTCAAACCAAAATCAAGATGATGAACTATCAAATATTGTGACTTTATTACCAGCTGTGATTGTTACAATGTAATCAGGGTGCATTTCTTGTGGACACTGCTGGTCTATTTGCTCTGCTACTGGGATATTGGAGTTAAGAGAAATCCTTAGCTAGAAGGGCTGGATTTTCATTCAGTCCAAAGGAACAGTCTGACAGACAAACTGTGGTAACTTAAATCCTGAAAACTTTTATAATACTCAGGTCTGTGACCAGTTCCAGAAGGAAAACACATTCATGAGAAAAAGGGTTGGCTAGTGAAATGGAAAAATAACCCCTGGCCCATCTCACCAAACTGTGGTTAGACCCTCAAGGACATTGCTGAAGATAGTGAGTACAGCAAAGTGTCTGACTCAAATCTCTATCAGTGGGATCTTTTTTTCCTTTTAATTTAGATGACACCAAGAAAACCTTAAAGCTTCACAACACAACACTGAATAATACAATTTTCATTTAGACAAGCATGTGTGTGTATCTCCAGTGGGAATATGCTTGATTCAAGTTAATCCTGGTAATTCTATTAAGGACATCTTAATTGGGAACAGCACAAAAGAAAATGCCATTTAAAGGCTGAATTAAAAATTAATTAAAACTGTGTAGCAATATATTACAGCTGGTTTAGTACAAGATTATTTACACTTCTAAGTATCTTCCTAAATGCCTTTTCACAAAACTTTACCAATAAACACATGCCCTCTGTGTAACAAAAGAGCAGGGCACTGAAAAGACAGTGCAAACTACTAGAATGTTTTTGTACTCTACAGTAAAAAGCCTCTTCAAAGAAAGCAAGTGAGAGGTAGAAATTAATCCACTGTATACTAAGGATTCAGACTGAATAAAGACAGAGGAGACTGGACAATTTGTGCTGCAGAACACAAAGAAATTTTTCCCTTTTTTTTTGGTGGAGTGTGTGAAGGGCATTGATTTTAAAGGCAGAAACATGAACATAATTAACTGTCAAATCCTTGTCATTTTAGAAAGAAGACATGATTTTAAAATTATTATTAATGCATGTGTTATGCCAAAATACATTACTGTATGAGAGGTAAAATGAAGAAGATTAGTCACATGAAGATGCTAACAGAAACAATCAGAGTTGTAACTGACATCTTCATTTTGATATTCCAGTAACATATGAAATAGCTCACATTATAAAGACAAAAACCTGCCAAAGACAAAAGAAGCTACAGATTTTTAGTCTGTATATAACTAATGTAAAGTCAAAGTTACTTTGCCACCCAATCTTACCAGACATTAACAGTCACACGGAATTATCTGGAACCGCTCATCAGTTTGCATGACCAGGTTTAGATTCAAAAGGAACTATAAGGACTATTGTAGCTCTGGAGTATAAAGGATATCAGGCAGGAACCAGAAAAACCAGGTCATGGACATCCAAAAAACTGAACTCAGCAGAAATGCTGTGGGAAGATACCTTAGATTCTTGAGCCCCACAAGTTGCCTGAAAGAATATTTAAAGAAAATTAATGTTTTCAAATATATATATATTTAAAACACAAGTCCATAGAATATAAATCATCTGGTTTGTTATGTCAAAAACTTCACACCCATGGTGTACTTCAAGTGTCTCAGAGCAATCAAGAACTATCACTCAAAAGGATTCTTTACCAAAGCGTTAACAATGCAAAAATAAACCTAAAGAGTGCCCTGTTCTAGCCTAGTATTATATATGAGAAGTCATGTAGCACTGGAGAAGTAGAATCTCTGTCTATTTGCACAGAGAGCTTTGCCACATCAGTGAATACTGTTACAGGAATGTTGGAGAAAGCAGGGAAAGGACAAAACAGTTCAGGATAACACTGGGAGGTCTGGGGGGGCACAAGGAGTGGGAAGGGCTCATTAAAACTCATTCTGTGTCAAAATATAGCAGGAAAAAGCTGGGATAAAACACATCTCTCAGCCCTGTGACCAGATACCTCAGTGTCTACTGGATGCAGTTAATTAAAATTAACTAACAGACAGGATTTTTCTTCTCTCAAATCTTTCAGTGACAATACATGCAATTTCCATGGTCATTCATTCTAAAAAGTACATATATTTAAATTCTGCAGCCATTTCCCAGGAGGTATCTTCTATGCTAAGTAAAACTAAACTTTGAAAATACATCACATCTCTGACAATTAAATACACAGAGAGAGAGAAAAAGCCACAAACCTGACAAAGAGAGCCATCCCAAATAGCAGGCAGAGAAGTAAACTTCCTTTCAAAAGCCAAGAATCAGAATTTAAGTCCATGACGTACCCTATGGCCCACATCAAAGTCAAGGAAGATGCCAACATGAGGAAGAGCTGTTAAAATTATTATTGTTAAAATATGGCAAAGTATTCAGGCAGGACTTACTTAAAAAGTACTCAGTTCATGTAATAACAAATGCTGTAAGTCTCAAGATAAGACAAGGTGACACATCAATACACCAAACACAGGGTGGGAGAAATGACACAAAAAACCCCCTCTCAAAACAGTGATGTGTGTTTTTAAAGAACATTTTTCGTGTACCAAACTTCAGAAATCTCAGAAGTTCCTTGTTAGAATAATTAGCATATAATTTTAAACACATTATGCTGTAGTTTTATTTCCATTCATTATCACTCAGGAAATTACCTCATATTTCTCTACTATTTTCAGCAATCTGTTATTTTTCCTGCTTCTCATTCTTTCTTCCTCTTTTATCATATAAACCATGAAGTGATTCTTACTTTGATAAGCAAGGTCAAGCGGTGTCTCTCCCTTTAACAACAAGAAGGGTTATTTATTTATGCACCTCACACATAAATATCTACCTTTTCAACAGAAGCAAGAAACGAATATCATTAAAACAAGAACAACTGGGCAGTTACTTCCCAGCCCCACCGCCCCCACTCTATTTTTAAGGCAAAGTAAGCTAAATCCAGAGTTTTAACATGCGTAATTCAGCGCTTTGTAATTCTGAAAGCTGACACTTGCAAACAGATTGCATCCATATGAGTTATCTTTTGGACTGCCTCCAATACCATATCTAGTCATGGGAACTGAGACTTTCAACATTCACACTTCTCACTATCAGTTTTCACAAATATTAAGAGGAGGACTTTCAGACGTGCCCAGCCCTTTTGAATGTACAAACAGGCACTGTCAAACACCAGTTTTCACACAGAATTTGAGGTCTTTATGAGTCTGACTGGACACTAAGGAATTGTTACTTTTTAAAATCTGCCCAAGGTCATCAGTCCTCAGGACAACGTTTAGAAGTACTAAACAGCCAAATCAAGAAATGAAGAAATGAAACAAACCCACAAGAAAATGAAACAAAAACCCCCAGGAAAATGAAATTATGCTGAGTGAACACAAAGCTTGGCTGCTCATTCAACAAGTACTGCAAAGAACCTCTGCATTCATATTTGAGTCACACCTCAAGTAAGGTGCTAATTCCTTTTGGGGAAGACTAAGAACATCTGCTCTTGGTCATTGTGACTGACATCCAACATGAAGAGGACTCTGACTTTTCTTTAGATTCATTTTACACATTCATGCCACATGGGATGAAATATCATGAAAGAACTTGTACCTTGCCATTCTTTACATCCAGGCTGGCACCAGCTTCCAGCAACAGATCCACTGCACTGATATTTCCTGATGTTATTGCCCAGTGCAGTGCAGTATTCTTTTGAACATTGTCTACAGCATTGAGAGAGGGGTTAAACTTTAAGAGAAACCTCGTGGGTTCTGGTCTAGATGAAAATAAAGCATAACAGTTAACAAACAGATGATAATCTATATTGGAAATGAAACTTTTGAACAACTTATAAAACAACTGTTCCCATCTGTGAAACAACAGCAGACATGCAGCACCTTGTCTCAGAAGAAGCTCATCAACAAGGGAGCTCAAAAGTGTAGAATTCAGGACCTGCCCTTAAGTTTTTTTCCAGACCATGTTATCTCACCATTTTAACAAATATGAGGTATATAACACAGATTATATCTTCTACAACACCTTGTGTAAGCTCCTATCTCCACATTCTGTTCATCCTAAATGCATTTCACTGCATTCCCACCCATTTATTCTCATGTTGGGGAAAGCACTGTAAGGGTGCAGATGATTCAGCCACAAACCTAAACTCCTTATAGAAATTGAGTTTCTTTGCTATATTCAGTGAGCTACTTCTTAACTCCTGACCTCTGAAATACTGCATATTTTAGTACAAAGAAAAGGGAAAGGAATAGTAAGAAAAAATTCACCTCATTACCTCTCAGGTACAATAAAATAGACCCTTCTGAGTTATTCACTACTTACCCAATAGCTTTTTGTGCTGTTAACATTAAGGGTGTTTGTCCATTAAAGTCTGCTGTGTCTATGTTCTAAGAATGAAAAAAGATAACAGGTTATCACCAGTGATTTCCAGAAACAGTGAGATGGTTAGACTTGGAGCTATACAACTGGAATGAATGAAAAGAAAATGGAAAGAAACCAAATTGTATCAGCCAAGAAGCCCACATTCCCTTAAACATTTTTCCTCCTTCTACAATCCTTGCATGTCAGTCCTTTCTGAATAATCCAGTTTCCCACTAGGGATACTTTTAAGGGAGAGTCTCCACTAGGGATATTTTAAAGTGAAACAGGTTAACCATTTTCCTTGTCTTCTTTTGCACAGGAGTACTATAAATAAAGTAAAGTAAAGTAATGTTACCATCTTCCTTGTATAAACAGCAGTACATAATAGAATGTCCAAATACAGGTTTATTAAAACAACAAAGAAGTACTGATTGATTATGTATCTCAAGGTATAAACACTTAACTTGCATTACCTAATTTTCTTTCTAACAATAAAAGTTTCTTTGTTCCCTTCCTCCACTCATCAATACATTAGAGCAGATTTACTTTAAAAAAAAGATTAATCACTTGGATTATTTTAGTAGAAGATCAGTGAGCTAGCAACTTTATTTAGTCTGTGATGTATATCACCTATACCTAAATTCTAGAAGTCAGTTACTCTACTAAGGAGAACTCTGAGAAAGAAAATAAACTTAGCAAATTTTTAAATCCTAACACTCCATGTTTCTAAAAACCAGTCTAGGTCAAACAAGAATTCTCATTTTTATCAGCAAATTAGTACACTTGCCATTAATACTGTTTATCTCAGGTGTAAGCTGAAAACATCAACTACTGTGTATACAAGTTAAATTTGAAGAAAACACAGAAATTAATAAAAATTCAGACCTAGTCTGATCATCTATTCTGGATACTTCAGTTGATGGACAATTCCACAGATGATTAGTTACAAACTGTAATCAAATCATAAATACTTCATGATGTATGTCCCATCACATACTTTTTGCTCTCAGGTTTAAATGTCAGTTGTTATTTACACAGCACCACAAATCTGCACAGCTCCTTAAACACTCTGAAACGTATGTGAATCTGGATGTGTGAGGATGACAGGAATAGGGGAGAATATTAAAAAAAAAATACAGAAAATAATCTAAGTTTCTCTGAGCTTATAACACACAAAAATACCTGCTTTTCATCTAGAAAACAAATCAGTTAGTTCTGAAATGTCTCCTACACACAAGCAGCTACTCATAAGTAGAACACAAGACTTGAGGGACATCACCAACATACCTGGCCTTTTGATATGAGGTAAGCTACGATGGGCATGTGTTGGAAGAGCACTGCTAAATGAATGCTACTGAATCCTTCCCCATCAATGAGACTGGGATCCGCTCCACATTTCAACAACAACATGACCATGGGTAGGTGTCCTTGTCTACAACGATATATGAAATGAAACTATAGAGGTGATGGAAAAAATGGGTATTTTCATGAGAGCATTGCCCTAATAATTCTCACAGACACCCCACAACAATCAATTTTCTTTCAGAGTTGCACGCTTTTACTTAGGAAACGACTTTCAAGCTACAAGTTTGTATCAGGAAATTATACTAAATATACACCTTAATAAATCAGTCTAGGGCAAACTGTTGATTTAGAATACAGTGATTTTCTACAATAATTTCTCTGGTGAGCAGTCATTCAAGTATACAGCTCTGGCAGAAGACTGGTAGTCCAGAAGAAAGCACTGATCTTCCCGTGTAAGAACTGGCACTCAGAGAAGTTATTGCAGAGTAATTATTTAAGATCCTGTTTTCTCCAGACAAGGACTGCCTTGCTCTTTGGACCACACAAAATGCTACTATGGCTGTTAATATTAACAGATTGACACTTGCAAGCAACATACCTAATGGCCCAGTGAAGGGGAGTTGAATTCAAATCTCCACCCAGCTGATCCACTATCGCACCTTTGGAAATATAGTATCTGTGTAATAACAGCACAGTAAGATTAAGATCATGGTAAGACATAATAAAATAGTAGAACATACTACTGATAACATAGCTCTAGTAGTAAATGGCTCATTAAAAAAATCACTAGAGAAGCACACTGACAAAAGTATTTTTGCAGTAAAGAACATTATTTTGAGTAAATGTTTAAGAAAAAATACAGTCATTAGCAAGGCACTTATAAAATCAGCTGTCATGTTTGTTAAACCAAACCCAGGAAAATCTAATGATTTCATGTACTACAACATCTCACATACAAAGAAACCCATGCCATCTTTACATTTCAGTGACATTTTCATAAAGTTAATTGGGTTAAAATCTGGATTTCATGCTTTTCTTCTCAAGCAGCAGGTTCCATTGTTTTCAAGTACAAAAGCAACAGAGGGATTATAAGCAACAGTGGCAGAATACTGGTGTTAACTTTCACAGGGACCCCTGAGCTTACTTAACCAGCTCCAGTCTGTTGTTTATTGCTGCCCAGTGAAGAAGAGTCACATTTTCTTTGTCTGGTTGTCGAACATCATATCCCGCTTCTACCAGTTCTCTGCATCGCTCTAACATTCCATACCTTGAATGAGAAAAAACAAAATCCATTTACTTATCATTTGTTAAATAACCTCCACTTTGGAGACACTACAGCCACATACTGAAGGAAAAATAGATTCCAGTAAGCCTCACTCTGTAGCTCCTACTGGAGCAAATTCCATATTACATTCAATGCAATGCATTCTTGCAAAAAGAGCTGGGCTGAGCCTTGATGAGTAGAACTTTCTGCATAAGAAACCTGCCTGAAATACCTCTGTTTATGATAAAAATATTTACTGTAGTAGCTGTAAATGATCTTTCTTCACAGAACCACAGAATATGCCAAGTTGCAAGGGACCCACAAGGCTCACAGAATCCAACTCTTAGCCCTGAGACATCCCCCACAGTCACACCATGTGCCTGTGAGTATGATGCAAACTTCCTACGCTGCAGAGAAAAAACGAAACTGAAAATGTTTTCTTTGTAAGGAACACTCTTACAACACTTCCATCTATTTCAACACTCAGCACACACAGAGCATGTACTTACTGTGTAGCCTTGACAATATCACAGGTGCCGGGGTCTTCAACGATGGGATAGGGTCCTGGTAAAGCTTTATCCCCGTGAGTGCTGTGATTGTTGTGCAGATGAGGCCGATGAGGCCCATGGCAATGGCCTTTGCACTGTCAGTCAAGAAAACACTTATCAGCCATTATTATTCACGAGTTGTACACCACACACACCTCCCTCTTTACCAAAAGCATTTGTCAAGTTTCATTCATACAAACGAGGATGATAACTCGGGGCAGAGTTAAAACCACCCAACAAGAAACTAATCCTTTCATTCTCGGATCACAGCAGGGATGGGCTCAAGGGCCACCAGGACAAACTCCAGAGGCGACCAGCACCCTGCAGAGCTGTTTCCCTGGCACAGTACCCTCACCCACAGCAGCGCTGCCACACCAGAAACAATCACAGTCCATGGCCTTGGGGGAGCTCAACATGAGCCAGCGGTGTGCCCAGGTGGCCAAGAAGGCCAAAGGCATCCTGGCCTGTGTCAGGAATAGGGTGGCCAGCAGGAGCAGGGCAGTGATCCTCCCCCTGTGCTCAGCGCTGGTGAGGCCACACCTCGAGTGTTGTGTTCAGCTCTGGGTCCTCAGTTCAGGAAAGATCTTGAGGTGCTGGAATAGATCCAGAGAAGGGCAGCGAGGCTGGTGAAGGGACTGGAGCACAAAAGCCATGAGGAGAGGCTGAGGGAGCCGGGGGTGTTCAGTCTGGAGGAGGCTCAGAGGAGACCTCACCGCCCTCTACCACTCCCTGAAAGGACCATGTACCCAGGTGGGGTCGGGCTCTTCTCCCAGGCAACCAGCAACAGGACAAGAGGGCATGGGTTTAAGCTCTGCCAGGGGAGGTTTCGGTTAGATATCAGAAAGAAATTCTTTCCAGAGAGTCAGGCATTGGAATGGCCTGCCCAGAGAGGTGGTGGATTCACCGCTCCTGGAGGCATTTAGGACGAGACTGGATGTGGCACTCAGTGCCATGGCCTGGTAATCACAGTGGGGTAGGATCAAGAGTTGGACTCAATGATCTCGGAGGTCTCTTCCAACCCATTTGAGTCTGTGGTTCTACGAAACGCGCTTGGGGGGCCGCGGTGCCACCCACACAGCACGACACCAGACGAGAGAGGGAAGGAGAGAAGAGGCACATGGGCCAGATATCTCTGGGAGCCCTCGCCGGGCACAGCACCGTGGGGACATCACCGTGGGCACAGCACCGTGGGCACAGCACCGGGGGGCACATCACCGTGGGGCTGCACCGGGGTGGGACAGCACCGAGGGACAGCCAGCACCGTGGGGATCGCACCGTGGGGTGCGGGGGGACAGTACCATGGGGATCGCACCCCCATCCCGGCCCTCGCCCCCTGCCCGGGGCCCACGGCCCACCCACCGCCGGCCCCTCGGCCCCGCTGCCGGCTCTGCCCCGCCGGGTCCCCGCTCACCTCAGGGCCGCTGCCCGCCATCCCCAACGCCGCTTCCTCCTCCCGCTTCCTGGAGACGGAGCCGGGGGAGGGCCCGGGCACGGGCGGGCCCGGGGCGGGCCCGGGACACACCTCCCCGGGTTGGGAACGCGGGGTGTCTGTGACCCGGCCCGGCCGCGCAGGGGAGCGGGGCCCGACCTGCCCCGGCAGGGGAGACCGGGAAGCCGAGGCTGACCCTCTGTGACCGCACAGGGGAGCCCCCGGGGGGAAATGTCCCTGAGGATGTTTTGCGGAATGAAATCCCTCTAATCCAGTGAGGTTATAGAGAGGGACGTTTATTCCAGGCCCGGGCGCACGGGGGATAACTCCTCCTAAACATGCGCATCTCGTTAACAAAGGGTTTCTATGCAACTAAGTTATACATATTCATTTTTCTTTTATGCATAAGCATTGTTTCCTTGGAGAAGGCGGGGTTATTATAATGAGCCTCAGGAACTGATTTCCATTCTCTCCGCCCCGTGCTGCTGCTTCTTGTTCCTCCTGGGAATTCGGGGCGGGGGTCCCTGGGGGTCTTTAGGGATGAAGTAATGAGTCTTCCTCCTGTGAACTCTTTACGTTTTGCTCAAAAGTGGTCTAAACCAGTCTTGTTTGCAACTGTAACTGGTCTAATTGGACTTATCTTTTTCTTTTGATATGTTTTCTGATTTATCATCGGGTATCCTGGCTGTTTTAATTGTCCAAGAAGGCCTGGGCCTCTTGGCATGGCCCCTTTCAAGGACACTGTGTGAGTTTTGCTGCAGTGAATTTCATACTACTGAGCAAATTCTATGATAAGTATAAAAGCATAGAAAATAAGCATCATTATAAGCCCTAGGTAAATAAGCGTAAACAAAATAAGCATAAACAAAATGAGCATAAGTAAACAAAATAAGCATCATAAGCCCCAAGTAAAATAAACATAGGCTACCCCTTCCCTTCTCCCTCATCAGTAGAGCTGTTTAATTTCTCTGTTTTCCTATCAAGGAAATACTTGAATTGTGGTAGAACTGTTTCGTTTTCCTGAGCCATTATTGAAGAACGCGTGAATTACAGTGGACGGAACTGACACAATAAAGAAAAGTATGTTGAATACTGTTTAGCATCCCATTATACAATGTCTATGTGTATGATGTAATGAATATGTATGAAATAACTGGATAAACCCCCATCCTGCGCTGTGTTTGGGATGCAGTGTTGGGGAGTGAGGACTCCGCCGCATCCAGCTCTGTTTGCTTTCACCATGTAATAAACTCTTATTCAAAAACCCATTCGGGTCTGAGACTGTTTCTCACACTGCAGAAACACCCACACGTGGCAAACACCCACGGGCTTCCCAGGTGGAGTGGGACTCCGGCAGCCCCCAGAGCGGCTCCATCTCCTCTGCTCGGACGAGAAACACCACAGTGGGTGGGATTGGTGACCACCCGCTCTCCACGGTGCTGGGTGCGGGCAGAGCGGGGCAGGTCACTGGGCTGGGGGCACAGGGGCACCTCCAGCTCCTGGGGGAAACGTGGGATGGCCTTGGTGAAAATAGCACTTGTGGGAAAAGGGATATAAAAAATAAAAAAATAAAAAAATATCACAAATGCCAGGAAACCTGCCAAAACGAGGAAGACTCCATGGCGAGGAATCTGCAAGAAGCCCCTTCCCCAGATTCTTCTACCGGAAAAGAGGACTCTAGATGGCAATCTTGCTCCATGAAAGAGCAGCAAGAGGACCACTCAGAACATCCATGACACAATGGGGGAGGGTGAATCTTTGCCTGGAGCTTTTGAAAGTTACTATGCATAAATATCTCAAAAGATTGTAGCACTCGTATAGTGAATTATGCCGGCTGAATTAAATAGGAATGTCCCATACGAT
Source organism: Formicarius rufipectus (assembly GCA_013399695.1). Lineage (NCBI taxonomy): Eukaryota > Metazoa > Chordata > Aves > Passeriformes > Formicariidae > Formicarius > Formicarius rufipectus. Next base: position 573,805 of record VXAU01002524.1, read on the forward strand.
GACTCTCTGTCACTGGGTTTGATTCTTTGTTTCAGCTGGCACTGCAGGCAGGACCCTGTTCGGCTAGGAGACCCTCTTGGTGACAGGGATGCTCAAGGGGTGCCCCCCTGAATTTTTCTCCATCCAGCATCCCTCAGCCAGCTGGTTCTTCCAGGAGAAGACATTCCCTGGCCCCAGGTCAGGGCGTTCCTTTCAAGTTTTGGTTAGGGGACTGGGATTTTGGGATTTGGAACTGTCCGTAAGTCATTACATACAAAAAGTGGGACAGCCTGTGCAGAGCTGCCAGCAACTCTCACACACACATCTGGTGTCTGTAGTTGGAATTACATCATATTTTGTTTGTAATGTTGCCTGCCAGGTTTGGATTAATGTTTTTGTCATCTTATGGACTCGGTTTTGGACAGGGAGTGGTATGTGTTGTAATTCTTATTTGGGTGTTCTTTTGCTTTAAAGACAGCCTTAGTTTTCCCAGGGCATCGCGGTTCCCCCGAGCGGGACGGGCGCAGCCGGGCCGGGTTTAAACAGCGCGGCGGGGAGGGGTGCTGGGAGAGGGGAGGGGAGAGGACAGGGGAGAGG
>VXAU01002525.1:0-43471 GCA_013399695.1 Formicarius rufipectus
CTTCCTGTTCTGTTCCTCTCCCAATGCGGTGGTATCTGTGTGCCCTTTCTCTGGGGCTTACAGGGACCACGTGGTAGGGGGAAGGGCGGGCAGCACACACTCTCTCCTAGGTTATGGACTAAAACTCCAGGACCAGGAGGATAAACCATACCACGGCAGACCTCATTTCTACAAACACAGCAACAACGAGGCTTAAAAAATCCCCTCCAGGATCAGTTCTTCAGGACTTTTCTTTCTGCATTAATTGTGTTGTCTAAAAAAACGAAAACAAAAACAAAAACAAACCAGTAAATCACGCCACTTACAAATAGAGCTGTATTTCAAACCAATCAAAACATAGACCAGGTCTAAGTTAACAGAAAAAAAAAAATGTGAGAGGAAAATGTGTAAGACTAGTTATACTTAAATTCATGACCTCTTCTTGATAAATACCAATACACTTTCTGAATTGAGGTGTTATGTAGTATGGCATGTGAAATATAATTAGGTAATATTTCTTTCAGTGTCCTTGAAATCTTTCCTGGTTCTTTCTGGAAAGCTAGAAGGCAACTTGACATTTACTTCAAGTATTTACTTGTGGTACCTTGCAAAGTCTGGAAGAAAAAATATACTAAATAGGTAGCTCCTGGTAAAAGTGACTGAATTGCAGTGCATTGCTGCTGATAATATGGATCTACTTATCCAGCACTTGGTTAGAAGGAGAAAGGGGGAGAGGAGTGGTTATTTGGGAAGATTGTCTTCCTAAAACAAAGATGTTGAGATGGACAGAATTCAAAAGGTCAGTCAGGCATCAAGGGAAGTAATTGTAAGAGAGAAAAGCAAACCAAATTAAAAAAAAAAAAAAAAAAAAAGCTATTGTAAGTCCATATCTGTCACACATTTACTTAAAAAACAAGAAAAAAGGAAATATACCTGAAAGACATATTTCTAGCTGGGACTCATGGAATATTTCTTCTGTTAAATTAAAGATTATTAAAAAAGTTTTGCATATTACTCCTGTTAACTAATAACTGTGCAACCATGAGAAAAGAATGAGATATGGATTTCACCATTGGACTGAATTATCCAGCTGTTTCCTAGATAATAAGATCGAGACCAAAAAATAAGTGATATAGTTCCAGACCGAAGTGAGGAATTAATCCTAGCCATTTTAGTCTCTCCTGATCCTATTCTCTTAACCTCCTTTCTAGTCCCTTTGTTCAAATTCCTAATTTACCCTGTTATGATTCTACATTTTTCTATTTCTTGCTTAGCTTGTAATCCAGCTTTATTCCTTTCTTTACTCCTTTCCCTTATTTCTGTTACATGTTTGCTTCTCCCTATCTCCTAGTCAACACATTCTTTTTCTCTCCCTGTTGCCAGAACCTTCAAGCCCTACTTTGTTGGTTTTTTTTTGTTTGTTTTTTTTTTTTTTTTTTTTTTTTTTTTTTTTTTTTTTTTTTTTTTTTTTTTTTTTTTTTTTTGGTTTTTGGTTTTTTGTTTTTGTTTTTTTTTTTAATTTCTGTGTTCTACTGTCTCCTTCTGCCCTTCCTCTGCCTCTACTTGATTTCTTCTCCCCTGCCACAGTATTTCTTTCTTGCTAGAGAGTAAAAGAGGAATCAGTGAAAACACAGTTTCCTTGCTAATAGCTGCTGCAGGAGTCATGGGGTTGCAGGAGACACTAACCCCTGCACAGAGAGATCATGTTCTGGTGCTGAAGGGATGCAACATCTGGTTGGCTGCAACAGCTGACAGAGAGCACAGCCCTCATGGGGCAGGCAGAAGGCTTCCTGTCTGGCCTCTGCTGCACACAGCCAAACTGCATAAGCATCCAAGGCTTATTGCTTTGTCACATTAAGGGAAGACTTCCATGCCCAGAGTTAGCAGTGTGTTCCTCAAACTATCTTGATTGCCTTGCCCATTTTACAAGGCAAAGTCCTCCTCTAGAGCAAAGAGGTATGTAAAGCTGTAAAAGTATGTGAAGTCAAAGAGCACCTCACTCACTAGATTACTTGTTAAAGGACTCTTCAAGATAAAAGAAATTACATATATCCAGGAAATTCACAATGAAGACAACAACAAAGGCTGAACTCCTTCAGACGTCTGCTCATTAAATGCACTGCTCAGAGATAACCTTGTAGAAGGTCAATCTGAACTTGTTGTAACTGATAAGAAGGAAAAGAAAACAAGACAAATATCACTATTATCAGATACTAAAGTGAACTTGCGATATCTTTTTAAAACTGTATAGTGTTCAGGGGAAAGACCAACAATGGAGAAATGGAGAAATGAAGAATTGGAGAAAGGGAAGGATCAAGATAGATTGGAAAAAACCAAGCAGAGAGAAATGAAGAGGAGAGGGATAAGGGGCTCAGCTGCCTATCTTCTTATTAATCCTTTTACTAACCATTTTTTCTGTGTAAATTCACTCCCTATCCTTTATGTGTATCCTTTATGTGTGAGTGCTGCAAGGTCTACATGCCAGCAACCAGAAAAGGTCCGAATCGAAAGGACTTTTAACTCCATGTGTTAGGAACTGGAGAGGTAAGGACACAATCCTTTATGCATGTGTGTATATCTATCATTTGCTAGCACATTTTAAGCTTACCTAGCTGACAAGTAGGAGGAGACCTGCATCAGAGAAGACTCAGGGTTTGGATCAATGCCTAGGAAAGGGGTCCAGGGTCCAGGCATGTATGTTAGGTATCCTAATACTTGAGTAGTGTGTGATTGCAAGTATATGTGCAAGAATGTAGCTAACAGAGGCAGCTGGCAGATGCTGCAGTTAAGTAGAAGTACCTGGAAACTGCTTCTGGAGACAAACTCCAAGGTCATTAGGAAGCACCTGGGAACTCTATGAGAAACGTGAGGGATGCCTGCTGCTGTCAGGCAAGGATGAGGTAAGGGGATTTACAAAGATGTGGGCACAAGGAAGTTCCAGTAGCTTCTATTCTACATGATCAACACAGAATGCCTGAAGCCTCTCTTGGAGCTGCCCCTTCATTATAGAAAGTTGGTGCATCTTCATTCAGTGCTCAGGAGGGGCCTGTATAAGAGCTGGGCCCCTTTCACAGCTCTCAGAGGCAGCAGTTTGTGCAGGAGGGAGTCTCCATTGAAATGCTGCCATTGTAATAGTCTCAGTCAGATACGGTGATAACATGTAATGGAGCAGTTTCTCCAGAAGATGTGGAGCCGCTGCCCCTGCCAGGGAAGAGGCTTTGATGTAGACTGAGCCTCAGGTGGTGGATGCAGTCTTTCAAGTCCCAAACTGGAGGAAGGAAGACAGAAAACGAGCACCTCTGACTCATGGGAGGTGTGCTGTCCTGGGAAAGCTGTGCTGCCAGGTGGAGGAGTTAGGGGAAGAAGTGAGCAGGCTGAGCAGCATTTGCAAAGGTGAAAAGGAGATAGGTAGAATTGTCTCTGAGACTCAATATCTTGGAAGTGCCCAAACAATAGAGAAGCAAGCAGTGTCCAATCTCACTATCAAGGCAATAGAAATCTCTAGAGAAGGGGAAGGATCGGCATTGATGATTCCAAGAATAAGGCTCCTGCCCCCTTGAGGACTTACATCTGTAAAACAGGTTTGCCACTCTCAAAGGTGAAGGGCAGCCAGGTGTACCTACAAGAAAAGAATCTGGTTAACTTACGTCTAAACTTTGCAAGATTACCAGGAAGAAATGGCAAGTTACTATAAGAGGTGACTCCGTGTTGCAGGGGACAGAGGCACCCAACTGCCAGCCTGAGCAGTCATCTTGAGATGTTTACTGCCTGATGGAGGCCAGGATCTGGGATGTTGTGGAGAAGGCTATTTATGTGTTTTTCTGCATGTGTCTGTGTCTGTGGGGTACACTGCCAGTGTTGATACTGGCTGAACCTGCAAACAGGAACAGCAGCAACCACCTGCATGGGAATGGGGTGGAGGGACTCCCAGGGTCTCATGATGAACCAGGCTGGGCTTCAGCAGACAGGAAAGAGGAAATCAGAAATATGCTGCATCTGGACTGTTCATTAACACCATTTTGAAAAAAAAAAATCCACTAAATTTCTACTCCATATATGATTTTATAGTAGGAAAAGAAAAAAAAAAATGTTTAGACTGTGTCAGAACCCCAGAGTGACATAATTCAGGTTAAACAGTTTATATTAAACAAAGTTGTATGAAGTGGAGAGAGTATGACAGCCTTATTTTTCCTGTTTGTAATATCATTGTCTCAGAATGCAAAATGTATTAATTGTCCTTCTGATTCAAGAGAGACTATTACAGTCTTTTATACCTCTTATGGTAACACAGCATTAAGACACAAAGTGAATGATGATTTGAAGAGTTCAGACACACAGGGTCATGGTATAAAGAGACCTCAGGTAAGTTCAATAAGCAATTCTCAGTACTTGAGAAACAAGGGAATCATCTCATGAAGGCTTTTTTTTTTTTTTTTNAAGTGTGGATTTCCAGAACATGAAATTAATGCTTCTGCTAAAGTATAGGAAGTTCTAATTACTGTTTTTTATGTTGACAAGGCAAATTATTTCTGAGAGGATAGAAAAGCTAGATTACTTCTATTTCTGGAGGTAATAATGGGTTGATATATGGTGGCTTCTATCTGGTGTTCACTGTCTTTTTTAACAAATGGATGGCAGGTAGATTGATAATTGGGTCCCAGTAAGGAGCAGAAAAACAAGCAACATCACCCCATCCAGTGAATGAAACAAGTAGACAGGGAGAAGAGACAGGAAAGAGGAAATAAGAGCAGGTTTTACAGGATTATGGCTGTTAGAATTTAAAACCAGTTTTGTACGACTAGCCTGAGGCTGACTTTCAGGTTGAGGTGCTGCACCATGTGTACTATGCTACGAAACACATCTCTTCCACAAAGCTTTTACTACTGGCACTACTTTTACATTGATAACCTCCCTCTCACAATAAACTTTGGAGGATGAATTGCACTGATCAGATTTGCTTCATTTCTTCCAAATGAGAGGTGTTATCTTCTAATCTGCTAGCAAAGAGATACCAGGAAATCTGACCCCTTTTTAGATTCCTTGCTTTGCCTGCCTGCTGGGCCCTACTGTTGACAAGCTTGCTTAAATTACATTTTCTTTGCTTGGGAAAGTAATGTGTTGTTTATATCAGGGCTGTGACTGAAGCCCAGCACATCAGAGAAGCACAGGAGTGCTGTGAAGCAATCATAGATAAAAACAGGACACATTTGTAAACAGGTTTTGTGAATCTTTTGGTTTTCATTCACCTGTGGAGAGAGAATTAATGCCTTATAAATAAAGCCAAAAGGGAAGATGTTAAACATCCTGTAATTGCTTTGTAAATATATGCATCTAAAAATAAATTTGCATTTTTTGTTTTTAGCTCTGTATTATTACATCAAAATCACTTTCTGCTGTAGCCTGTAAGGCAAATGAAGGGATATTACAAAAAATGAGGGTAGCCTCTGTAGAAAAAAATATTTTTTCATCAGTAAGGTCCATGATGAATTTTCTGCATATGTGCCAGATTAAGTTGTTTTTGCTTTTTTTCAAGTGAAATGAAAAGGCACTGTATCTCCTTATCTACAACTTCCATTCCCATTTTGCACATCTTAGACCCTCAGGAAAACAAACCTATCTCCTCTGAAAGAGAGAGATCTCCCTAAACTGCTTTCTGTCCCTTAATAGTGTGTAAGGGCCCTACTCCAAAATACCCAGCCAGAAACCTAAAGCTCAGTCCTGAGTATATTTCTTGAACTGTTCACAAACTAATGTGATATGATGAATATAAAACTGTCTTGGTCTGTCACATAGTGCAGCTCCCAACAAGTGGATATATGTGAAATTCCATAATTTGCCTGGAATTTGTCACAGCCAGCTTGGACATCCCTCTGTCTGAGATCAGAGAGTGTTCCAGGGCCATTTGTGTCTTTTTCTGCCTTGGTGCCGCACCAACCTCCTCTGTGGCACTATGGCTTCATTCTTCTCTCCTGTTTCCGTGTCATAGCCAGGTGTCCTATTTAGTCGGGCACCACTAAGAGGCACCACCACAGTGCAAATAACTTGTGTTTGAGCCATAAATTACTAACTCAAATGAAACATTGAGTTTTGTATGATTGCAGTTAGGGGAGATAACTCCTATAGCAGGCAAAGTGATTCTGTAGAGTCCTATCTTGCCTGAGGAGCCATCAAAAAAAAAAAAAAAAAAAGTAGATTGATAAAAGCCAAAACTGTAATAAGATGAAAACTTTTTTCTCATTACTCTGCTATTGCTGCCCTTTTATTTCTTCCTCTCTTCTTTCTCCCTTCTTTTTACACACCTCCTTCATATTTAGTGGGAGACATGGAGGGGAATTCGTTGCTGTGTAAACCTTCTTCCTGAGCTGTTTTTACTTTTAGTCAGGAGAGAAAAAGGAGATGATTTCATCTTAGTGTTTATTTGTAAGGGTTAATGAGACTGGCTGCGTCAGCTGCATTTTCCAATATTTACCTTATCATGGCTTTGGGAGAGTTTCTGTCTGGTTAGACTAAAAAGCTTTGTTCACATGACCCTAACAGTTTTCTGATATGTGAAGTTTTTGCTGCTGTCATCTAGTGATAAGGAAGGAACACAAAGCTTTTCCTAAAATTATTTTTAAACTATCTCTGTAATAAACTTCATGTAATCATTTTGAATCCTAGGGGAAGATTGTTTTAAGCTATTCTTTCTAGTGATGCATAAAAAATGTGCTTGTAACAGAGGTTCATTTTCACATAATAAATTATCAAAATGGCTTCTTTATAAATGCATATTGCATTTTATTACAGCAGAATCTTTTCTGAGATAACATATCGCATGAAAAAAACTTTTGTGGTTTTAGTTAGAGATTTAAATGTCAGCTTTTAGGAAAAATCGTTTTTAAAAGCTGAAAAAAGCTGCAGACCCTTAAATTAAGTGATCTCAAATGAAGTTCCGTCCAGAAAGGGGGGAAAAAAGGTCTTGAATGTTAAAATAAAAGAAATGTAGTTGATTGCATTTTATAAGTTCTTTTTTTTTCTTATAAAATAATTTTTTTTATTATTTTCAGCTGTACAGCCTCATAGCTTGTTTGCAATTATCAGTTATATCTACATAGTAATGAAATAGAAGGCAAATACTTCTCTTCTGAAATTATTTGCTTGATACAAGTAGATTTCCAGTACAATGAAAAATGTTAGTGAGTCTTAAAAGACATCCACTGGACTCAGATATTCCACATTAGAACAAACCTAACTGTTTACGGTGCCCTCTGACCCAGAAGAAAAAATGAACTTTTAAAAGTATCATACTTCTGGATTAATGCTTATGTTATGGTCCTTGGAGGGCAGTAAATGAACCTGTTTTAGAGCTAAAAAGTAAAGCTGGAATTGAGAATGGGCTTTCTTTTCAGGAACCATGCTTCCTTTCAGCAGGGAATAGATAAGCAACAACCACTTGATCATTAGCTACATAAATATGTAGGGCAAATTTTGCTAGGCTTGTCCTTTCCTGTTTACATGTGACAGAGGAGGAAAGGTATTTTAGTAAATAAATAGGCAAGTCCACCTTGTTACAACACTGCATGTCATAAAGCTTGTCAGTGTTAAATACGTTTGAAAATGCATTTAGGCTTCATAAATGAAGCTTCATAAATGAAAACTTCTCAACATTCACATACACGTTTGCTATGATGAACAGAGACGGTAGAGAGGAGGTCGAGATGCCTTTTCCAGTGTCCCTGTCTGCCTGGCAGCAAGTCTGTTATAGCACATGAGCCACTGAAAGGAGATGGCTGAGGGGATGCTACATGTAATCTCTGTCACCAGAAATCAGTTAGGAGCTTCAGGACAGGAGTTTGTGTAAACTCAGAAAATGAAAATTATTGGGATAATTAAGGCTCTAATTCACAAAAGGGGAAGCAAATGCTCAAGGTTCCTGTTTAGTGCAAGTGTGCTGCAGTAATTGCAGAAAACTGAGGGTTTGCAACCTGCTTTCATAGGATATCCTCTCTCTCCTTTCCTCAAAATCGTGAAGAAATTTTTGAAATGTCAGTAATTTTCAAAGCAGAACAGCTCCTACTCTAGTTCTGTTTATGATATTGTGCTGTACAATGCAATGAACACATTTATTTTGATATTTTTGTCGCTTTGTCTCAGGTCTTGAGACTGTTTGTTCCCCATGTATACCCGTATAAAAGAGAAAGCAAAAAAAAAAAGTCTTGATATCTTACAGACACAGGAAATACTCCTTCCTGGAGGAACATCTCCTCTCACTCACACAACTAGAGAAAAACACCTGGTATTTCAGAAGTGATTTGTAATTCTGTTTTGTTTCCTTGATTTAATGATTGACAATGTAAAATTAGCAAGATCAATGAAGATATTAGTAGATGTCCGAAGGGATTGTGCATGATACATCTTCTCTCTCTCCCTGGAGATCTGGGATAAATAACAAAGCTGACACCTGAAACTCTCTCATAATATGTCTGTTTCCATAGTATTATTAGCAAAAATTACAAGTACTAAGATCTAATGAATGCCATTTTTGAATGTATAAAGTGTAAGTACATGGTTTTGTGAAGACTTTCTCAGAAGTCAATGCAGACTAAAAACACCTCACTGGAGTATTCAGCTGACCTACTGTATAGAGTTACTTCAGGGTGTGATGCATCCCCATACTTCTGTGTGCATCACTTCACTGCCATTTGTGGGAGCTTAGATAACTTAGACTAGAAGTCTGACTTTTCAGTGGTTGCAGCTAAGTGACACAAAATCCCATCCAGAGAATTCTGCAGTCTTACAGATCTCAAGTAGAATTCTCACATCAGAATTTGCCTTCTAATTCTTCTACCACATGCAGAATCAGACCTTGCTTAACAAAGCAGCTGCTATAGTGTGTTTGAGAGTACTTACAATCAGATGCTCCATACAAAGATGACAATGCCTTTTCTTTGGCAATATGTCTCTAACTGCATTTTATGGCAGTTAGTAATAATTTTATCTGCCTATAGCAGTTTATGGTCATAATAAGATATTGGCACATTTAACATCAGCTGTTTCAAATTTCATCAATATAACAAATGACAACCATTCTGTAAAACCAAAAACAGAACCAAAAGTTATAAAATTTGGTGAGAGGAAGATTCATAATGCTTTACAAATAATAATGCTTTAACCTCTGAATTGTGGCTGTAAGGACCTGTTCTATATTACTGTAGCAGGGCACTGAAAATATAGCTAAACATGAAGAAAACATGTGGGAAAAAACTTCATGTGATAAGAAAAAAATGCACAGATTCTAAAATTTATGAGAAGTCTGAAGAACATTTTCCAGGATTAAAAAGTATTGTCCAAGTCTTATTTTTCCTGTAGCACCTTCAAGTCCTACTTAGAATTAAAAATTTGTCAAAATATTTTCTCCCATTGAAAATTAATCAATCACATGACCATAATATACCACTCACATATAGTGCATACTGTTTAAAAAGACTAAGCTAGAATTTTATGATTATGCACAGAAATAGCTTGTTAATATAATCTCTGTACGTACATAATCAGAGCTATTAAAACAGTGGATTACAAAACCACAGGGAATTTTTTTTCCCTTTAGAAATCTAGATAGATGATGGCTTCCTCTGGGAAATAATTTTATCCAGCACTCCAGGATAAGTTCTGTTTTTCCCTGTCATATAACCTAGAAGATGAAGTGATCTGCAACTGAATTTGTAACTATACTATTGATGTATCCATGCGGAGGATGATCTTAATGACAGCAGGGTTCCTTCAAGAACATGTATGGATCATTTACTTTTACAGGTCTTTCACTTATTAGAAGCTTACAGTCATCATTACAGATGTGCTTGTGAGCAGCCGTTTTCCCAGTTAACACATTACCTCCCATGGAAGTACTGACTGCTCAGTGCAAATGCATTTGGGTTGTCATCCAAACCCAGGGAGGAGTCCCAATGATTTAAATAGGATGAAATATGTTCTAGCTTTTTAATCTGTTTATATAGAGAACGGGTATCCAAGGAGGTTGGTTACAGAAACAATTAAGTACTTTAAAAATTATAAGGTTAGACCTTTATTTCTTACCTCTTGGAAACTGTTGTTTTTCTTATTTTTTTTTCTTTTAAAATATTTTTAAAGACATCATATATAGAGAGGATCATTACTGATTTTTTTGATAAAAGGAATTAGACGATATAGTGTCACACTTCATCTTTCATGCAGAAAGTTCCATACTGACTAGCATTTATTGAAGGAATGATTTCATTCTATTTGGCCACAGAAGACTGAAGCCCTCTATACTCATGCTCCAGATAAACATCATAAACTCAGGGTTATTGATTTCGACAACAGTATAACCCCATCTATTAATTCCTAAGTCACTGCCTGTGGGGATGCAGGGTGTGGGTACCAGGAGAAGAGTGAGAAAAGGCACAGCTTATACACTTAAAAACAGAGTTGAAACTGTGATTTTAAAGAAATTTAGATATCTAATTCTATCTTCCAGATTTCACTGGAATTGCAAGAATATTTATTGCATGCAAAATATTTGATATTTGATGTAGTCACATTTGTCGTTTGTTACTGAGCCAAGGGCAATAAGTTACAATAGGAAATTCTCAATGTGCTAATCTGCAAACAAAATGAACATATCAAAATGAAGAAATAAAGAAATGGAAGCTTCAACTCTTTTAATCTTTTAATCAAAAGCTTAGTGGAAGAATTTTATAATGAAGACCCCACATTACCAAGTCTTCATTACTTGAATGTTAAATTAATTAATGTTACTATGAAGTTTCATAAATTCTTTAAACTAGCCTTGTCAAAACAAATTAACAAAGTATGTTCTGTGATACTCTTCTATTTTCTTCACATTATGCTTTCATGTGTGCTGGATAGTTCACAAAATTGTTGGATTACAGGGGAGACCTGCTTCAATGCCTATCCATGTTAGTGAGAGCTTACTAAGCTTGGTGGGAGTCTGAGTGGGCACTGAATGTCCCTATATCAATGAAAATAAGTCATGTTCAATTGTTACAGCTAATTAGCCTGCAAGCATTGCAAAGAAGGGTCTGTCTTTGATGGTGTGATTGTACAGCACTTAACACAATGCGGCATCCATTCTGATTGAATTATCTCCATTAATAGGATAGTTCTGTTGTGAAAGCAACTATTGTAAGTCTGTAGGACTGTCACAATGAACATCTGATATTAATTTAAAGCAGACAATTTATATGACAGTCTTTTAAAATAGTATAGTTCTACTCTCCTCAGTATATGGTACTGCCTAATAGCCATACAATGAAATAGTATAAGATTTTTATTACATGAGGCATAAATGAAAAGGTGAGCAGTGATGATTTCTGGAGAACACCTGGTACCCTTCAATTTCAAGGGCATTCTCCTATAAGTTAAAGAGAAAACTTAGTATTTGATCTTGATCTGCAAGAAGGCAAAATTGGACTGTACTCCTAAATACTTTAAAGAAAAAAAAAGTTGACATATATATCTTTAAGTACTATTAGAAAATATTTCTGTGAAGAAAATGAAATGTTCCAAGTCTATGTGCATCATCTGTATTTCAGAAATGTACAATACTCTTTTACTGACTTTATTCAGTATTGGAATTTCACTGGATAATCATGCAGTGAGTGTGAGTACTGGGGAAAGGGCATTATCCTTAAATTATAATGACTCTGTTTTGATTGGTTGGATAAAGTCCCATTAGAGTGTGCATGCACGTGTAGGAGAGAAGCTGCTGATACTTTTCTAAGCTCTTCATTAATCCCAGTCTTGAAATCTCAGAAAAGCATAGTTGCCTTTTTATTTTTACTTCTTTTGTCATTGATGATAGCAAATACTCCAGGCCAAAATATCACTGTTCTTCACAGTCAACACTCTACTTGTGTGAAAGGAAAATATTTCCCTTCTTACAGGTTTAAATGTTGAACGATCTCATTGTCACTCTGCCACCTTCATAGTGCATACACATAACGTTTAACCTGACTATGCACTTTAGTAGCAGATTAAATCAAAGTCCTGTTTCATGAGGGCAGTAGCACTCTGTAATCACAGAGTGGTAGACCCAAAAGCAATTTTCTCTCTACAGGAAAATGAATTTATGGGGAGTCCCTTCATTTGTCCAAGCCTTTGGAAAATAGAATTGCAGCAATACGTTTCATGCTTTTTATTTGTGTGGTACAGTGAAGGGACAGTTGCTTCCCAAAGGTGCTGTTTCCATTTGTTTGTTTGGAGACTCATGTCTGCATTGCTACCTGCCTGGAACTCTCATCCCAAACAGTAAGAGCACAAGATTTCTTTCTCATATAAGTTTGCATTCTGCAGAAATTGATAAGTATACCAGAGAAGACTGGCATGATGTAATGCCACATTCTGGCTCAGATTGAACCCTTATAGCAAATAAATATGAAAAGTCACACCAGATGTCTGCTTAAAATCCAAGGGCTCTGCTTGTGAATCCTATGTAAGGTTCAGCATCGCTTGTTCTCACAGTTAACTCTGAAGTGGCTTTGGCTCCCAGCCCAGGTCTCTCACACAATGATTAACCTGAGACTACACAGTACCATCTGGTACTGTCTCAGGTAGGAAACATGTATAAATGACAGTATTTGCACTTTTCCCTCTGTACGCAGAGTAATATTTGAGGGATGGCACCTTTATTTTTTCCCGTAGAACTGCCTTGAAATGTTTCATGTACAAATAAAACCTACCCTTGGTACTAAACTCGCTCCCAAAATTCTGTCTGGAAGTCTTTGCTTCCCTCTTTGTTTTACATCCCCTTCCTTCCTTCCTTCCTTCCTTCCTCTTTTGCTCAGTCTTTTCTGAACATTTACCTTCAGTCTGGGAGCTTGATTATCAGCTGGAGCTCGAGATCTGCCAAGTTTTCTGCTTTTTGGCTGCAGAAGTATTTCTGTAGGAGCTTTTGTTAAATCAGTGGGTGAAGTAAATAACCAGCTCAGAAAGAGTGATGACTCTCAGGACTGGCACATTAGCAACACCCCCATTTCTGAACAGAGAATCCTAGACATGGCTGTTTGGAAATGCCTCATGGAAATTAAAACAAAGGTACACTCAAGACAGCAGTGTTAAAGGAGGAAACATATAAACCAAAAAGAATCACAGGAATCCATCTTTTCTTATCTCTCTTACTTCCTTGGGTGGTCATATGTTTCAGCGGTTGAGAACAGTAGGGCATGATCCTTTGCTGTCCTTTGACATTTTAAATCACAAAAGCTGTCGTTCTCACTCTCCTTTGTGTTTCTAATGAATCTCTTCTAAAATGCCCCTTTAAAATCATAAAGTGGGAATTATGAAGGTCATAGAGTGTGAAATAGCCAAAGATTTGACATTTCTTACAGTCTACAGACCCAGCTTTCTATAATGCCTGCACTGCAGCTGACATGGTGTTGTGGAAGCTAGTTCACCTGTCAGCAGTAGCTAGGAAGGGTTGCCCTACAGTGGTGAAGCTGAGTCAGCCTCTAAAATAGCTCTCATTACTTTTTTTTAACCCTGTGCCTGTATATTTCATAAACATGAAATCTGAAAGAAGAGTGAACTTAGAGATTTCATAGACCTTGAGCCTACAGTTCTAACCCTTCACAAGAACCAAAACCCAAGGAAATGAAAATAAAATACTGAGGATACATGGTACTATAATGGAGATGTGGCAGAAAGTAATAACCTGAGAATGTATTTAAGGCCACAAAACTGGCTCAGACATAGCCTGGGAACTTGATACTATTAAATATTGATGAATGATTGATTGTTTCTTTCTCTGCAACTTTGTCAAAAGTTGCCAAAAGTTTTTCAGAACTATTACTACATACTCTTTTTTAAATAATTAATTTCTTTTAAAATCACTTGCATTATTACAAAAACAAGCAGCTCTTTGTAGGCATATTCTAGGTGTTGTAAATTAGTAACTTTTGGGCAGGTATGGTTAGGATTCTGTTCTGCTTCAGCAGCCAGACTCAACTGATAAATTACTTAGATTTCTGCTCCTAGAAGTTCCTAAATTCAGGAGGTAACTGTCAGAGATCTGTTGAACAAGGAAGGTAGCTCAAGACAGCTAAGAGAGCAAGGAAACACATCAAGATTGGTTGTTATACTTGAATGTAAAAAGGCATCCCTAACAGACAGGGAGGAGCCTCATACCTCAGCAGGATAGATGGGACAATTCCCAACTTCATAACCAAAAACTTATCTGTTCATATCTAGGAAACTCTTCTAGTTTTGAAATTATTCTATTAGAAATTAAAATTCCTCAGAAAGAGGTGGCAAGACTGGATAGGGTTTGACATTACAGCCAACAAAACAGGAGTTGAACTGCCGCTGGATGATGATGTCAAGACAAAGAGGAAATATTTACAGAGGTGAAGGGGTTGTCACTATGTTTATTGGACTGTCCAAATTTATTGGACAGTCAGATGTAGGCTGAAAAGCAACAAAAGCTTTCTTACATTGATATGTCTGATAATATAGAAGAGACTCCAAAGGGAAGTTGTAAAATAATCAGTGCTAAAACCCAGAATATAATGATCAATTCTTCATTGGCAGCAACATGTACTAACATTTGGCAGCCCAAAAGGGCTTTCCTATCATTGGCTTCCATTATTCTATGGTAAAATTAGAAGGCAAATAAGCAGAATTGTTCATGACAACCTTATCTTTTATTGCCAGTAGGAGAATGCTTACCCAAGCTAATCATGCTGCACTATAACTTCAACATTTTATATGGGATATTATTATAGGTACATATCACAATAACATAGTGCTTTCATTTTGAGCCCATCATGGTGCTGTAACAGTTTTCTAGCAAAACACGTTAAATTTAAAGAGGAAAAATGAGTGGGAAGTATAGTACTCAATTATCTCTATTCTGGCTTCTGGTTTTAGAGGTTTTATCATTAGCCTTGGTTTTCCTTACTAGTTCACAATTGCAACTGGGATTTACTTTGTATGTCATTTTAGTTTGAGGGTCTCCAGGGCTTTTAAATGCATTCAGCTTTTCCTATACAGTGGTATTTATTTTGCTTGCCTGCTTCTCTGTAGTTTTTAATTTTGTTGAAATTAATTGCTGTTTAGATCAATGACTTGCAAATGTCAGTATACTGATGGGATGCTGGGGAAGAAAAAAATTTTTAGTGAGCTTTCATGAGGTCTGGGGACACAAAACATGTTGTCAGTAAAACTCAAGCAACTCTATTTGAGGTGGTAAAATAGAAACTTTAAATCCAGTGCAAACAATACTAGAAATTAGGTCTAAATTACACAGAAGGAACAATGCTCCTTAAATTGTTCATGGTGTTGCTATGAGCAAATGGCTGCCTTTATGGAATCAAAGATACAGTTTTCTTAACTACTGATTATTTTGGGAAATTGTTTGAAATGCCAGAAATTATTTACATAAAATGGAGTCCCTTGTTAATCAATTAATTAATCCATCACTCTGAATTCAGATCCAACTACCAACTAGACATGTGTTTCTGTAAGGATTAAAAATAATTTCGAGTTCAGATGTTGTGACACACAGATAATATAGAAATACCATAAATAATGCTTCTTCATTGTTTCTGCCTGTCAAGACTTCCTACCAAAAAGTTTTCTGTTAATTTTCCTGCCAGAAGTTCTTACCAAAGCTTCCTACCGGAGTTTCCTGCTAGATGATCCTGTTTTTGTTAGTCTGAATAGGACTATGTGCCAACCAACCACATACATCCTCTTTTGAACACTATAAAATTGAGAAAAACTTGGGAAAATTAGGGGGAAAGATGAAAGAAAACTGGTTACTGTAACCTAAAATCTCTCCCTACATCCCCCTCACCTTTTCTCTGCTTACTTTTTTTTTGATACCACCTGCTGCCTATCTGCCACCAAGGACTGAAACTCTGCCAGACTGGAGAGAACCAAGACCTGTGATGCCACATGCATGAGTTATATTTTAGCTTTCTATCCTTACTTTACTTTTGAGGTCCAAAAAGTTGCTGACTCAGCCCTGCTCAGCCCAAGACAGCCTGCAACACTCCTCATGAGCAAGGAAACCACACCTTCTAGCTGCATTCTGGAGAACTAAATCGGCTAAGACCACCTGCAGGCAGAGATAACATCAAAAGCGGCAGAGACAGAGAAAAAAAAAAAGGGGGGCAGACACGTCCCCAGAGGTGTCTTCCCCTCTGCACCAACTTGGCTAAAGGTAGTTTTTGGTGCTATGTTTTCTTCGCTCCTAAAAGTAATCTTAGCTTTTTCTTCTTCTCTTTGCACCTGTTAGCAATTAATAAAATCAAGGTTTTGGTATCAGCAGATAATTTGTGTGAGTTTTAATTTTGCTCAGGTAAAATATTTGAATCTGAAGTTCTTTCTGCAATAATTCAGCAGACTGTAACATTTTTCTCCTTAAAAAAAAAAAAAAAAAGGCATATATAAAGTTAGTCGAAGTCTGAAGTCCAAGGCCAGACTGAGGGGCAGAGCCCTGAGGTGCTCAAAAATGTGAGCTCAGAATTGTAGTTGTAACTATTTTTCCAGATGTATGTTCATATGTGCTCACTTCAGATTTCTCAAGTAAGGAATGACTGAAGAAAACTCTGCTCATTTCTCTGGCTCTCAGATTATATGATTTCCATGTGAGGAGAGTTTTAGTCTCTTAGTATTTCATTAAGAAAGTTTATTTTGAAAGTCCTGTCGTAAAGGATGAAATAGATATGCCTAGACAAAATTAGGTAAGATCTGATATTGATTATTTTCTTCTGGTAAATTTCTATCTTCTTCAGAATTTCTGTCCCAACATGCATGGCAGTTAGCCTTGCTAATTCAAAAGCAAAGGGCTAATCTGAAATTCAAATGTAACATAGTGTCAATAGATCTTAGTTTCATTTATTAAATTATTATTAATTGTATTCATAAATAATAAAAACTAGGTTAAAGAGAGATCTAGAAGGAGCAGCTGTTTCTGTGACCCCCTTGTTCATTTGGCAATCATCAACAGATAATATGAAGGTAACAGAAGGAGGCTACATTTACCTGTAAACAAGCTAGGACCAGTTCTACTTTTTCACTAGGTAACTTCAATGGCCAGTCTATCTGAGTTCTCTGAGACTCTGTATGTATATACCATTACTTGAAATAGAAAAAAGTAAGAGTTTACAAAAATAGTTTGAATTATAGAAAAAAATATACACTGCTTCTATCACTGTTGTTAATATCTAGTACTTTGACTAAAAATTTCTGCCAAAAAACTTCATACTGATGATCTATTCTTGTAAATGTTCTATTTTCTCCCACACAGGAGAATCACATAATCATAGAATGGTTTGGGTTGAAAGGGACCTTAAAGATGACCTAGTTCCAACCCCTCTGCCATGGGCAGGGACACCTTCCACAAGACCAGGTTACTCAGGGCCCCATCCAGCTTGGCCTTGTACACTTCTAGGAGTGAGACATTCACAACTTCTCTGGGCAACCTGCTTCAGTGCATGACCGCTCTCACAGTCAGTGATTTTCCCCTAATACTCAATCTAAACCTACTCTCTTTCAGTCTGAAACCATTCCGCCTTGTCCTGTCACTCCATGCACTTGTAAAGTCTTAGTTCATCTTTCTTGTAGGCTCTCTTCAGGTACTGGAAGGCTGCAATTAGGTCATCCCTACATCTTCTCTTTTCCAGGCTGAATAAGCCCAATTCTCTCAGCCATTCCTCAAAGCCTACATGCTCTATCCCTTTAATCCTCTTGGTGGATCTCCTTTGGATTCACTCCAACAGGTCAATGTCCTTCCTGTGCTGTGGACCCCAGAGCTGGATGCAGCACTCCAGGAGTGGTCTCACAAGAGCAGAGAGGGAGAATCACCTCCCTTGAGCTGCTGGCCACACAGTTTTTGATGCAGCCCAGGATACAACTGGATTTCTGGGCTGCAAGTGCACATTGCCAGCTCGTGTTCAGCCTCTCATCCAACAGCATCCCTAAGTCCTTGTCCTCAGGGCTGCTGTCTATCTGTTCATCCCCCAGCCTGTACTGATACAAGAGTTGCTCTAGCCCAGGTGTAGTACCTTGTACCTTGTAGTACCTTGCACTTGGCCTTGTTGAACCTCGTGAGATTCCCAATATTCTTGAGCTTGTTCAAGTCCCTCTGGATGGTATCCCATCCTTCAGGTGTGTCAACCATTCATCTTGGTATTATCTGCAAATTTGCTGAGGGTACACTTAATCCCTTAATCCATGCCACTAATTAAGATATAAGCAGCAGTGTTCTAAATCCAAACCTCTGAGGGACACCACTTGTCATTAAAGTCCATTAGGACTCTGAGCCACTGACTAATACCCTCTAGATGTGACTGTCCAACCACTTTCTTGTCTATCTTATAGCCTTCTCAACATCCACCTCTCTCCAATTTAGAGATAAAGATGTTGTGAGGAACTGTGCCAAAGGCTTCACAGAAGATGCAAAGTTATATTAGTGATCTGAATTAGATGGGAACTATAAAATTTAAAGTTAGTTTTCTTTTTTAATTTTTTTCTACTGACATACATCACCTGTAATTTACTGTACACTAGTGATAGCTAATCTTACCTGAAGGCTATCTTTATTGTAATCAGGAGAAGAATTCTATGGTATCAGAAATTATTGGGTTACATTGTTCAACTTTCATAATTTGTGGAGACGATAATTTGAAATGACTCAGCATTGGCGAGTTTGGATCACCACTGTAACACATTCTTTTCCTATAACCCTGCTATCTACGAGCACCTGCAGATGTTTGAACCTTTGGTGGAACAAGGCAGAACTGAATATGTGGGGATAAGGAGAGGCATCAAAGCTTGGCTTCATCTCCTTACCCAAATATCTGTCTAGAGGGCTCTTGGAAACATGAAAGAGAAGTATGAAAATAGTGGGAAGGAAAAGGCCATTACAGAAGTGTAGCAGAAGTGGCTACTTGTACTGGACACAAAACTAGTCTGGGCAGTACTGCAGTTCCATTTTATTGACGTGATAGCAAGCTTAATAACATTAACATTATTTAGGCCTGAACACAGTTAGAAGTGTAATATTACCAAAGATAAAAGTATATATGTAGGTATTCATATAGCTTTGTGTCTCTGTCTGCACATGTCTTTGTGGTTATGGTTGAATATGTGTGAATCTAGTCATCATATATATGCACATACAAACCCATCTTCCTTTACATGCAGAGAATAGGCCTGGCATCTACATCAAACAAATATATGCACAACCTTAGCCAGTACTTTTGATAAGATGTTAAGCCCAACTGGGTGGAAACAGAAGAGAGGGGCTATGTAGCTATGATCCATTGCCCTGTATCACATCTGCAATGACAGACGAGCTGTGTATCACAGCTTGTAAGAAAACTTACAATGCACAGAGAGTATTTGAAGGAAACATCAGCTAAGTCATTCTTTTCAAGTGTTATTACTTACAGAAAGAACCAGTATGATAAGAATTTAAAATCCTATTAGGCAATTGAGATTTTTTTTTCCCTGTAATTTGACATGAAAGTCTTTTTGTTCGTGACTTTCAAATTGTATTAGCTATAAAGAGGGAATGAAGAAGTAGGCTCTAGCTGTGAGCCAAGTCTGAGATGCAGTCCTATCACAATAAATTCCAGGGTGAGTGGCAGAAGCATGCAAATGAGCCAGGAACTCTGATGAGCAGACATGGCACAGACAAGCTGATAGGAAAATGCAGTGTTAACCTTCCATTTTTGTTATGAAAAAATTGTTTGAAATTTGTGGGGCAGAGCACTGGCTAAGAGCTAGATTTTATCCTGTGGCCTCATATACAGGAACAAATGCTTCTTTAGTAGGTTGGACAATATCTGTTCCATGTTATTAGGGATCATTCTTACATTAAATCCTCTTCTTTTCCCAGTTCATGAGCATAATTCTGTCTTTCCATTGTAATTTGCTTCAGGCAGCTTACTGTCTAATATTTCTATTTTCTTAGAAGCCTCAAATATTTAGCAGAATGGTGTATCTCAGCACCTCACAAATCCTCTCTGTGTGTGTGGAAAGAGAATAAAATATTGTGCCTTGTCTAAATTAAGCTTCAGAATGATGTATCTTCTTTTTAAGAAGTAAATGGAAAGATAAAATCAAGATTATGATTCTAGTTAGTACACCTATCTAAAGAAAGATCTAACTCAAAAAGAGAATCCATATCTAATTAAATAGAAAATTGTGAGGCAAATTATACCTGTAGAAAAAAATTATTAGTGTGAATATTTACATATCCAATGCTTAATGAAAACACTAGGTCTTGGGTGCGTGTGGGTGTTTTCTTGGGGTATTTTTTTCATGTGTGCATTGCAGCACTTATAAAGCTCTTCCCTCTATAACCTACAACAGGCATTCAAATGTGAAATGGTATAATGAACATATTTATGCAATTCAACTGTTGTGTCACTAAACCTTAACATAAAATTATAGTGCTGAAAGTGAAAAGAGCTCAGAGGAGACAGCAGTCAGCATTTATCTGGTAATCAAGGTAGTGTACTGATAGTGCCATGAATGCATGATATAAGCCTAGTATTAAAAAGTAATTTCTTCTGCTTTGTCTGCTTTAAAAAAAGACACATTTCAAACCACATTGTATAGTGAAGAAATCAAAGAAATGTGCACACATATAATAAAATTTTCTAAACCCTGTGTTTTTAGTTGGATTAAATGTTATTTCTTAGTTTACTATAAAACAGAATTGGGAAATAAATCCAGCATCCTATCTAAATCAAATGTTAGCACTGTATTTGAGTATTTACTGTCAATGTCTGATAGCATTGCCCCAGGCAAAGCTGACTTTCATCCTCTCCATGGCTTTCCCAGTAATTATCCTGGTGAACTGCAAATTGTTTTCAAGTGCCTCATTTATAAAATGAGGATAATGGTTCTCATGAAGATAAATAACTGAAAAGAACAACTGGAAACCTAGATATAGCAATATGCACCTTGAGTGTAAGAGACTAACAGAAATAAGAATGAAAAAAAAAATAAAATTATACTACTGGGAGAAATGGCTAATAAGTTTGGGTTAAATTTTGGTTAGTCACTGGACTTTCTGATTTAACATCAGAAAAATTTTCATAAATAATGTTATTTGACAACTAGCTGATCTAAATTGCTGATTATAGTATTTCTTTAATATAGAAATACATTTGTATTTAAAAATATATATAGGCTAGAGGGTAGAAAAATTAGCAATAAAAGATAATGCTCAGTAGCAGTGTTGGGAAAGAGGGAAAATACATTAAAGAGAGATCTCATGCCTTAAAAAAATACTATTTTTTTCAAAACACTTTAATATATATTATTATCCAAGATACAGAAATTCAAAGCCTTTTGAAAGATGTAGATAAATAGATTGTTTTTATGCTGCTGAGTTACTCATCATTTCAACACTTTTGATGTTTGTATGGATTTCCACCCCAAATTGTTCAAGTTCTGTCTTGTGTTCCTTTTATCTACATTATTTTTATCTTTTCACTGAACAGAAAAAACCCCTACCTTATAATCACCTGCAGCACATTGTTTGATGTCATCATTAGACAACACAAAAAATGTAGAAAGGTATGATTACTACAGTATATGAAAGACTGATGATAGTCACTACAATGATTTTTACTTATCTAAAAGAAAATATGAAAATAATAGAATTACTTCTTAAGAAAAAGAATGTATTACAATCTTGGAGCAAAATTGGAGCCTCCTGATTTTTATGTGGTTTATTATTGCTACATGGCAGCTTCAGCAATTGATTTTACAATCATTTCTATTTGGAAGCCACCTGGCAACCACTGTCTCTCTCTCTCTGTCCTTGAACTCACTGGTGCTGTGAGTAACAAAAGACAACCCATCTTGAGAGGTACTTAGCATTAACTAAAAATGATAGCTGGCAGTTAAAGACAATACAGGTCTGAGGCTCAAACCAGACAGAGCCACAGATTCAAATGGAAATTAGGCATCTGGCTCCTCTTGGCATCACAGGGATATAGGTACATGAATACATTTGAGAACAGGGCTGTGCCATTATTAGGGTGCTATTTTCTTGTTGAAGGATGTGATCCTATATACCATTATGTTTCAGGAAACAATAAAGTGGAAGAACATTCACAACTTTAGTTTTTCTTATAGTTTCAGATATATTGACATGTCTCTTTTAGATGGTTTTGCCATTCACTCCATGGCATAATCACCTCCGTGAATACTGTTTTAATAACCCATAATGCTTTTAATAAAATTATTTATAATATCTCTCCAGATAGACCCTATCTTTCCAACACATTATAATCCTTCCAGGAAACAGCAAGTGTGAATGCTAGGAGAAGCTTTCAAACACATTATAAAAGATCCAAGTAATGACAGTTCTTTCAAAACATATTTATTCATTAAAATCCTCTGTAGAAATTTTGGACAATATTACATAAAGAATCACACTCCCCACCTAAAATACCCCAAACATCATGTCATAGGAAAGCTCAACAAAATAGATATTTCCATAAAAATCAAAACAAACAACCCCCCACAACACATCTGTCATAGGTTTTTGTGGCTGGATTTTGGTAGGAGGTGGGGCTTCCAGGATGGTTTCTATTAGAAGGTGCTAGAAGCTTCCCCTGTCCTGTGGAGCCAATGACAGGCAGTTCCAGGCAGGACTTCCTGCCTGATAGCCAGAGTTGAGCCAATTAGAATCATAGTCATGCCTCTGTGATAATATTTAAGAATTTAGGAGTGCTGTGCAGTTGAAAAATTCCAGCAACTGTGGGTATAACGTGTAATTGGTTATTGAATCTGGAAGAAGGTATAGAAGCTGCCTCATACCCATTTTTCATCCAGCATGGTTTTTTCCCTTCCCCCCCCCCTTTTCTCCCTGCAGCTGGGAGGGAGGGGGGAAGCTTTTGTTTTGGGGTCTCTGGATATCTACCTTCGACCAGGGATAAATGACTACAACATTGATATTAAAAAATCCTCCTCTACTTCCAAAACCATTATCAAGGGAAGATATTCACATGATTGTTACCATTTCATTCTAGAAATTAGATAAAATCTCTTTAGAAATTTTATTCACATTTCTATTCTTCAAAGAACAATAGGTGGAAAAAACTCTTCAATTACTTACTACTCGCAATATTAGCAAAAGTGGTATTTATAGCAAATGCATGGGCACAATCTAGATCTGAATATTACATCCTGTCACAGTATACCACTTGCTCAAAAATGCTTTTATTGACAGTTTCACTTGCCTCCTGGATTCATCTTTTCTCTTTATAATCTCAGAAAAATCCCCACTAAAAAAAAGAACAGTATAAAACCTTCTAAAAATTAGTTAAATGCTCTGAGATAATCCAACTGCTTAAAAGCTGAAGATACACTAACATTTATATAATCAGCTTTCTGATGGAGGAAACTTCAAAGCTTCTGAGCTACCTGCAAAACAGCACTGCCTGTAGCAGCAGGGTGAGGAGAAGGGGAGACAATTGACAGGAAGAAGGACAGATGATAGGTATGGAAAGGAATTTCAGGCTTTTGTTGCCCCGTGGCTAAACTTAGCAGTATTTACTAATTTTAAAAGAATTAGGAGAAAGAAATTGATGTTGCTGTTTTTATCACTGCCCATAACTATTTAACAAGAATAATGTGCTCTCACCTGTTTGTGGATCTTGGTGAAAAGGGTGCAAGAAGATATCTTTCACTTCCTGTTCAACTTGAAGTCCCCCTTTCATTACAGTTACAGTCCCCCTACCCTATGTAAGAGTTTTATGCCAGAGAGCACTTTCCCATCCACTGATAAAAAAAGTAAGATTTGTCTCCCTGCTGTATAGCACCTGCTTCACCTTGGTGTAATGACTATATTGCCTTGGTGGGTGGAGAAGTGAAAGAAAACATTGCCTGGTGGGGAGGAGAGGCCTCAGCCCCTGAGAACGTTCCAAGAGAAAGGATGCTCTGCTTTACATCTGTCTGGGGCCTCTGCTTTAAGGATACATTTTCCATCTGTAAGTGAGCTGAGTTTTACCACTGAAAACATAATAATCAAATAAGAGCACAGCTTTGAAAAACATGCGCACAAATCCATCTTTTTATACTGCGTGTATTTGCAGCTGATGCTAACACAAAGAAACAGGAAGTGAATAACAGGAATATCTGTTGGTGACTTGTATGCTGGTGTATGTATTCCTTAGGTGGGCTTCACAGAGCAATGCTCATTAATGCAGCCAGAGTCATTTAAAAAATGGCAGTATACCCTCTTTTCATTTATTTTTATTTTTAACCTAGAATTTTTTTTCCAATCCTGGTCTATGTTTTGGGTGAGCTGAAGATTTCTAAGCCACTTCCTCAGCTGGCCTAGTTAAAGCCCATTTACATGAAGTCAGTGGGGCTAAGCCAATTTGCACCAGCTGTGAAGCCAGCCCTCCATGTATTTTTATTCATAGGAATAAAAGCCTGGTGAAGTTTTGATTGATGATTGAATACTGCCAGGTTCTAAAACACTGGGTTCTCACTAATCACAGCAGAGATAATTATTACTCTAGGCTTGATTCAGGCTCTCTTAAATCATTTCTAAATTGTAATTTGGTCAGATTTAGACACTTAAAAATGAGTCTTTATAGATAAGTGCAGTCAAATGCATGCATTTTGTCCAGCACACTGGAGATATCATGCTATGGTCATATGTACTGTGTCCTGTATCATGTTTGGCCACAGTAGTGACCTCCCTTGCTATAAGGTTGGACAAACCTACAGCAGAGCTACTTCATGCAGGTCAAGCATACAGTAAGGACAGAACAAAGAAACAACTGTTTTCATTTGTCCCCAAGTATTTCAGACAAGGTTTAAAGAAGTCCATTTACAAACATCACCTAGTCCATGGATGCACCTAAATGTCTCACACTGTTGGTAATGAATGAGAAGGACCTACCTTATCCTTTAGATCTCTTCTGATTGAGGACACAGAAACTTCTCAGAGAGTTCCATGAACAGGATGCTCCTGCCCAATGCTTAGGTCCCTCAAGAAATTCTAAGCTCTCCGAGAAGCTCCCTAAGTCCTATTCATTAGAAAATGCAAAGCATACTCAGGAGCTTGCTAGTTTGGACATTCCCATAACACACTGGTGACCCCTGACTTTTGATGCTCTTGTTTGTCTTCTAGGCCTTGCAGCTTCTCTGCGAATGAGGTTACAAACAAGATAAGCTTGTGCCCTGCTGGTTCTATTTTACCTGGGTTCACAGAAAACCAGGAGTGCAAGACATGAAATGTTAGGCAGAGGTTAAAGATTACAAAGGCTGTCTGATTTGATTTTCTTTTGTTGTTGTTAATGCAGATATTTTTGGAATCATGAGATTAGGCTTGAAGAACTGTAGTGGTTTCAAATGTACGACAGTTCATTCAGTGAAATTGAATGCAACATCCTTGGGTCCGAGAGACTTGCTCCTTGCCTCAACATCTTCCTTTATTTCTTAATGACACTGAGAATTTTTACAGTGTTTGGTTTATAAGCCTCTTTAGCCTGGTGTGAAACTGAGCATGCTATTTTCATGCTCCATAGACTACCTCGTGTTGATAGTGGCATATTCAAAATGTGAATTTTAAAAAAAATAAATTATTGAAGCACTGGATTAGAAGATTTGTGCTGATCCACATAATGTTTAACAACCATCACTATTTTCAATAACTAACTAACCTGTGGCAATGTCTAATAGTTGCATGTTAAGCTTGTAGGGCCGGGGAAAGATGTGCAAACATAGGATAAAGAGCTCTGAAGTTGCAATTACTGCTTCCAAGATTAGAGAGATGCATTTCTCTGTTAGAATATTTGTTTCATCCATTCAGTTTAAAAAAACAAGGGAGGAGAAAGAGGAATGTAAGATTTAAAAATTCTGCAGAGTTTTACTTGGTTTCTAAGAAGAATGTAGAAGAGAAATGTAAGGATTAAGGGGAAAATATAAATGAGAGTTAATATATAAAGCCAGCTTTGAGGCTGCAAGACTCTACCAGAATTATGAGGTGTGCTTGTAAAGGAAGTATTAGCATATGCATTGCAAAGCAGTGGAAGTGCAATTGTGATGACACTTAGGAGCCTGTAAGAAATGTACAGAGAAAGATAAGACTTTGGGGGGAAATTCAATTTTAGCACAGAACAGCCAGGTTCCTTTCATTTCTGAGTATTTTTTTTTTCAGCTAGTGCATTGGGGTTATGGCTTTCCTGATTCTTCAGTCTGCTTCCAGCCTTTGCAAAAATTGTGTTGGCTGTGGGGCTGATATAGCTGGCATCAGCTGTCAATAGGCTGTTGAAGAATCTGTCAGAGTATGCACAGCCAGGGTGCATTGTGTCCTGACTGCTCCTGCGCCATCTCTTACTTCCATCTGAGATGCCTTCAAGGCAGGCAGGGACAAGTGTTGCTGGCAAAGTGATGAGATGTGCTGCTGCCATTGTGTCTCCTGTAAGGCAGATCACCTAAGGATGAATCTGTATATTCTAGTTTACACCCATTAAGTGCAGTAGGACTGGGGTGCTGAAGGGATTTGGTCATTGGCGTTGCACTACCCGAAGGTAAATGTGAAGGCATTTCATGTGAAAAGCACTTATGTGAGAACAATCAGAAAACTAAATGCAAGACATAGACATATTGATAGAGAAGAAAGCCAAGGACACAGAACAAAAGAACTGTAATCTCCTGAGAGATCTATGTTAAACTCCAAGAGATTGAAAAACATTTTATTTCCCTTCTCCAACTGTTTTTGTTGCACAGACTTCTGTGCAAAATGTATCTATGACAGAAGCTTTGTCCTGGTCCTGCTTGAGTATCATTTCAGTCATATGCCAAGAGGGGTGGCCTCAGGCGGAAAGGCAAAATATAGGGTCAGGCAGCTCTGGGGAGCAGGTAGGCAGCAAGATCTTAATCTGTTCCACAGTAAAAAACATAAAAGTTGAAGCGTTTCTTGCAACTAAACCACAATAACAACTCCACAATCTGTTTTGTGGATTGTTTGGTCAGTTAGGCACTATCAATATGTCGTGAGACTTCAAAGCCTAATTCTCTTTCTACATCTAGAATAGACATTACCTTAGGATATTGGTTGTGAAAAACCGCAGCAAGGTGGAAGGATTAAACAGGATACTATAACCTCTGTTTCTACCACTTACTGTTATCTCCTTTTATTTCGTCTTTATTTGCATTTTTACCTATTGTTTGCTCTTGTTCCATCGAGGTCTTTCCCCTTCCTCTAGCTGTACTTTTCCTTACCCCAGTTGCTCTGTTCTGTGTGCACAACTTGGTTGGAAGCAAAACTAATAAGGTTTTCAATCTACAAAACCCAGATGGCACTTTCTGTGCTTTGGAGTCTTGTTTGTCTCATTTCCTGGTCATTAGCAGAGGGAAGGGAGGAATGGGAGGAGCAGCAAGTCTCCTGCTAGTTTAGGAGAGGAAAATATTCCCTATCAGCATTGCTGGGGTGTGAAGACAGAATAGGGAGAAAAATAGAGAAGCAAGACTCAGTGCACATTGCAGGAGTCTGATCTAGTAATGACGTAGAAAAGAAAATATGAAATAGTATAAAAGGAAATGCACTAAAGAGATTAAAGTATATGAAGGAAATAAGCAGGGCAAATAAAGATGATGTGAAGAATATTTGGAGTTGCAAGAGCCATGCGTTCGAAGATAGAAGAGATGCAGAGTCTTATGGCAAGAACAAGAACTGTAGGGTGATGTCAGCTATTTGTGTGAGTAGATGTGACATTCATGGAACTGGAGTCCTAGGGCTGGAGCTGTGAATGGGGGGGCAGAAAGCTGTTGTGAGATGAATGAAGATGTGGCCAAAAAGAATTAGTTATATATTGAAAATAGCTTTTATTGTATAGCTCTGGGTCTCCTAACTAATTGCAAGCAACATTAAAAGATGGTTAAAGGTCTCAGATTACATTATTTTAGAGATTCAGAAACAGAAAAGTGGACAGAAATAGGAACAGCCTCATATGCTAGGTTAAAATGATCCCCAGCATAGAGTTGCAATGCAGATGAGACTGAGAGACCTATTCCTTCTTTCAGTCACCATATCTGACCTGTTAAGAAGGTGTTCAAGGCCCACACAGGTGAAGAAAATGCCTTCAGTCCCACTGGTTCTACTAAGAAATATTGCTGAAAGAGACATTGACCTCTTCTTTTTTCTCATCATAATGCAAAATGTCCAGAAAACTATCCTGCCAAGGTGTCTCTTTTTTTTTTTTTTCCTTCTACCTTGTGATTTATGTTCAGTTATTGGCATCAAATATAAGAAATAAGTCTTGTGAAACAGCAAAAGTTGGTATTTAGACACTATCATTTTTATCTATGGAAAATTAGGCTGCAGTGGGCTGACTTTGGCTGGCTGCCAGGTGCCCACTAAACCATATTCCCACTCCTTCAACAGGACAGGGGGAGAAAACAAGATGAAAACTAGTGGGCTGAGATAAAGACAATTTAATGAAATAAAGCAAAAGCCATATGTGGAAGAAAATTTATTTAAAAAACCAATCAACCAACAAAAAAACAAAAAAACTACAGAAAAAAACCAAACCAACCAACCAAACAAACAAAAAACCAACAAACTCAGATCTATTCTTTACATCTCATCAACCAGCAGTCACTTCATGAGAAGGAGGACCTCAGTACAGGTAGAGGTTGCTTTGTAAAACAAACGCCACAATAACAAATGCCACATCTTCATCATTTTCATGGCTTTTCTTGCTGAGCATGACATCACATGTTATGGAATAATCTTTTAATCAGATTGGGTCAATTATGTCAGCTATGCACCCTCCCAGCCCCTTGCCTGCTCTCAAACTACTGGTCTGTGATGTCACATTTTGAGAAAAAGCCTTGATGTGCTGC
Organism: Formicarius rufipectus; assembly: GCA_013399695.1. NCBI lineage: Eukaryota > Metazoa > Chordata > Aves > Passeriformes > Formicariidae > Formicarius > Formicarius rufipectus. The sequence goes on from VXAU01002525.1 coordinate 28,849, forward strand.
TCATCAATTGCCAACATATTGGTGTGCTATCAACACTATTTTAGCTACAAATACAAAGCACAGCACTGTATGGGTTGCTGTGAGGAATGATACCTCCATTCCAGCAAGACCCAATACATAGACCGAACTTAACAATAGTCATAAAGCCCTAGAAACATCAGAAGGGACCTCTAGAGTTCTCTTTACCAGTTCCCTGCACAAGACTAGGTGAGGTGAGCTGTGGCTTCACATAACCAAATCTTGAAACCTTTCAGAGCAGAAAGTACCATAACATATCTGGAGTATCCAGTCCAGTACTGCACCATTTTCCCAGTTTTTTGTTTTTGTTTTTGTTTTTTTTTTTTTTTCTTTAAATAGGTATGATCTGAAGCACCTGAGTCACAGTTTGTGGTCATTGACCTTTGTTGTACAACTGTCTTCGATAAGAACTGTTTAGCAGGTATCCCCCATCTCAAAATGTCCATTGCCTTAAATGAATTCTGAATCCAAAGTGTTTAACTTTTGCTGCATTGGTGCTCTGTAGATATTGACAATGGCTTTGTGGTGATTTAGACTCCTATGTAGTGTAATTTCCTTTTTATTCAGGACGAGCTACTTCTTACTTAATCGTAGCTTTCTGCAATCTAGCTGTCAGACCTCCACTGTAGTTTACCTCATAACTGATGAAGAGAAGAGCCCTCCTGCGGTGTTACACACTACACCTATCCTACTTTGCCCCTAAAATTAGGTGGTGGCACTTATTGTTAGGGTTAGCTACAAAATTACAACGTGCTACTTGAGCCAAATAAAACGCGGTCTTCGTTGTACATTATTTCGAGACTATTTGAGGCTAAACTGGCAGATAGAAAGGTTGACATATAAAGTTAGCATCTTAAAAATTTAGAAAAGTGAAGTATATGCACATTATCTGTTCTTTTGGCTCAGTATAGAATGTATTACATCACTTGGCTTGCTGAGGCTTAAACTCTGGGCAACTGGGAAACAAATCTTTCTACAAAATAAATACAGAAAATATGACTACTGCTTACTTGCTCTTTAACTTCCACTGACACTGATGTCCTATATATAAATAGGAAACATGCTGCGGTTTAGATGCATGTCTTTGTTTTATCTATTCAAATCTGTACCACAACATTAAAAAGCATTATATTCCTCTGCTTCTGTGGATAATTGGTACTAAATCTGTAAATCTGAAAGTTTTCAAAGCAATGTAAGTTTTTTGTTAATTCAGTATGCATTTAAAAATACAATTAAACCTTCACTTGTTTCCTCCTGCATTAAATTAGCCTGTCATATATCTAACTCATTGTAATTCAAGATGTGATCACTGAGAAATATCTTCATCTCTTCTGCAAAAAATATCTACTTAAAATAGACAACATTCTTTACAGATTTTGTCATTATTATTTTGCTCACTTTTATTGTTACACATAAATATTGATTTTTACTGTGGTAAAATCTTCAAAGAAGTATTTGATATTTCCTCAAAAAAAATTATAGAATACAAAAGAAATCTCAGAAACTGAGATTTGAGAAGGAATTTCTGTAAAATGAAGTATGTATTTATGCAAAGGTATTTGTGTAAAATGAAATAAAGAATTTTGTTAGAAGCAATAGATTGGAGAACATTCTAAAGGACAAGAGAAAAAGCAAATATGTATGTGCTTCAGCAAAGAGTTTTTGAGTCTGTGTGGGAATATCTTAGGCAAGAGAGGTTCCCTATTTTAGAACAGTTAATAACTCATTGTTCAGAATGAGTGTTGGATATAATTCAGAGCAGCAGTATGAAAATGAATTATTCTAACCCGAATTTCTCAGCTACCTATCAGTTTCTTCTGATCTAATAATTATTTAATTACAAAAAGTTAATTAGCTCCCAAAGGAAAGGCAGAAATTGTCAGATTTATCTCACCTAATGTTAGGTGACAATAATGTTGAATGTTATATTTGAACTGTGTTGTAGTGTCCAATCACAGAAGAAAAATGGGTCCTAAGAGGTCATGGTTTTATACAATGGATCTACCATAGACAGGTAGGGAGATTTTTATGTAACTCTAGCACAGAATGACAGCAAATACTAAAAATACAGAAGGATTTTTTGAAATAGATTATATGTTTTGCAAATGAATGCAAACTTTAAAACAATTATATAAGACAAAGAGATAAAGTAAAATATATTTAATGGCTACCTAGAATCAAATACATGTATGAAGATGAAAATACATTTGTTTTGAACATCTTTTGTTCTTTAAAAAGTTTTTCATCACACACTCACCAGCTCCTTAGAGTAAGTTTCTTTTGGTTACATGAAACTTTGGCACTTACCTAGTGATCTTCAATGTTCCGTCTTCTAGACTGAACAGTCAAATGACTTTGCTTGTTTTGTTGGGGAGTTTGTGTCTGTTTTGGTTTGTTTTGTTTGTTTTTAAATACTTTTTTTCTTTTTCTCTATTTTTCATTGTGCCATGTTGCTGTTGGTCGAGGCAACTGGTCCAGTTGGAGCAATTTTAGGAGTTATCATCCTCAGTAGTGAAAATGTTTCCCAGATGGAAACATCTGACGTAGCCTGGTATGGATATCCACTCCATCTCAATATGTCCCTGTTCATAGCATCTCTGGAAATCTCTTGCTTTGCATTTTCTTGTTGAATGATGACTTAAAGTTCTTAAGTATAGAGATTTTAATGCAGCTTTTAGCACTTTTCTTTAGTAATTTTAGGATAGGTCTTTTAAAAAAATACTTTTGTACCAAGTTCCAAAATGTTGCTTATGTTTCCTTGCCAAGGATTTAAGTAGACAGATTTTTTAGCAAGCTAAGAAACACCTAGTCTGAAGAGAGTGTACTAGAATTAAATATATCTAACATTTCCTGATATGCCTGAGTCAAAACAATTCAGAAGGCCCAGAAACCTTGAAATTATTCCAAGTAGTGCAGAAGACACCGAGGGAGATGAAGATATGGGGTCTTGAGGCCTCCAATTCAAATCTGGAAGATGTACCTGTGGGAGGACCTGGGGGACGGAGAGCTTTCAGGCAGGGTATATCCCCATGAGGTAATAATTAGGTATTATAATTAGACAAAACTATAAGTTTGTAAAACCTGTGTGTCTGTGTGTGCATATGCCATCTTTGGGCACCTAAGACATCTTATTAAAGAGCTGTTTTTACCTTTTTGAACAAACACTGTCCAGAGAATTATTTCTTTGATTTGAGGCAGCAGATAACAAAGGATCAACAAGAATCCAAAATGTGTCTTCAAAGAAAGAAGAAAAACTTTTCTTCCTCCTGCTTAAATGTTGCATTTTCTTTTTCAAAATGGGTCACAGTAGTGAGTAGGTTCTGGACAGAAGAGGATAATCTAATTAATATAACAGGCTAGGAATTTTTCAGTTAATTGTTCTTATTTAAAAAATATTGCTTTACTGAAGTAAAACACTGATTGAAAATTCTCCTTCCAAATTCATTTTGAAAAAACTCCTCAAACTTTAGAAATTGTGAAAGAGATTTTAAAGTGAGCAAAAATGTATTTGGCTTTACATCAAATATTTTCTTAAAGTTAACTAAAATGTTGATAACAGTCAAAAGAAAATTGAAATATTTATAAATAAAGAAGGAAATATTTAATATCATGTGTATATATATAAATATAATATACATGTTTCCAAAAGTAAAAGAAACAAAATTTTACCTTTTAATTAAAAAATTGTTTTCTCAAATATTTTTATAAACCTGAAAAACAGAATTCTTGAACACACCTAAGCCTTAAATCTTATTATTTATGTAGCTTGTATGTATCATTTAAAAAAAAGCCCAAAAACAAAAACAAAAACAAAACCACATAGTAAAAGCAAATTCACATAGTCTCTTAAGGCAGTGTTTGGTTTGCAGTCATGAAGTCCTTAGATCACCTGCTTTGGAAGAAGGGAAAAATACTCATTTAAAATTATTCTGTATTATTGAATAGACTTGTCCTTCTTCAAGGACAGATTTAATTTTAAGTCTCTGTGATTATTTATAGAGTTAGATTTCTGCTGGGTTTTGCCTGATTGTCATTTACATTGATGCAGAGACTTTGCTACTTGGGTGTTAAATACTGTCATTCTGAGCTGGTTGATATTCTACTTTGCACAGATATACATGACTATAGAGCAAAAAACTGCATAATTAGGCCAGCAGTTTTGCAGCTATTGTTAGACGAACATTATGGTTATTTTACAGTGTACTTTTTTTTAGCAATAAAATTCATATTACATTTTCTAAAACAGGTTAAAGGCTTTTTAGGCACCGAGTGAAAAAAAAAAAAGAATCGCAAACCCCTAAGATGCCCAGCAAGAGAAACATGAACAGCATTAGGTTACTGCCTTTAAAATTTCTACAGATACAGTTTACAGACATCACACTAAATTATTTTCAAATCCCTCAGTAGTGTGTCTGTTGTGTAGGTGTTAGGCATTCTCCCACTTAATCGTTGCAGTGTGGGAGGGAATAAATCCAAAGGAAGGAAGAAAACATTCACTTTGATCAGAGTCTTTTTCACATTTTTTTTCTAGTTTCAGCTTCTAAAGGCTCAGCTTAGTTAACTAAAGATAGGAATATTTTAGTGTTTGAAATGCCAGTGATCTTATTAAGTATCCCCACAATACTCTAAAATAAAATAGAAAACTATACTGTACTGGAAGAGCAGCTGAAGGACGGGTGGGACAGCTTAGGTTATCTCACACATGCCTGTACTGATGTTTATGCAGCTCAAGACCACTGTAAGAGTTTCAGAAGTACACAGAAAAAGTAGTAGTATAGGTTGTCATTCCAAGGGAAATGCTGCCTTGGAATAACCCTGACTCTCTGAAGCCAGATCAAATATTTCACTAGCTAGAGATCTCATCTCAGTCTGTCAGGAGAGGTAAAAACGTTGGCTTAAGGCACCTTTGTGTGTTTTGTTTCGTAACTAGAGCAAACTTTAAGGATGCACACAGTCAGTTACTACAATTAAGTAGACAACCAGTCTTGATAACTCCATAAATTGACGAAACTCTTCTGGTATAACTACTGTCCCATTCTGAGGCATGCAGAACATGATGCACATCAGTAGCTGTGCTGAATCACAGCTCATGTAAAGTTGCTATAGATGAATTTTTCTACTAGGGAGTGAAGCAGAATTAACAGAAAAGTCTTGGAGCAGGATATGATCAGACCTAAATCAGTTTTTTGTCCATGTGTCCTGCAGCTAGTACTGTAGCTTGCAATCAAAACAGATCCCTCTCCTTGGTATACCAAATGTGTTTCCCTAGATTATCCATAATTTCTAAACAAAACTGAGGCTGTCTCTGAGTCTGGACTGTGAACTCAGGTGTAGTTCTCTTCCTTAAGCTTAACTGCGTTATTTGGGAGAGGATTGGCTGGAGAGTGACCCTGCAGACATGGATCTGGGGGAGCTGGTTGGCAGCAGGCTCAATGTGGGCCAGCCCTGTCAGCCAAGAGGGCAAACCACATTCTGGGGTGCATCAAACACAGCATTACAAGCCAGTGAGAAGAGACAACTATTCTGATGTATTAAGCATTGGTGAGGCCTCACTGTGAGAACTGTGGGCAGTTGTGAACCCCACAATTTAAGAAGGATATGAATGTACTTGAATGATTCCAAAGGAGGGCAATAAAGCTGGTGGAAGAGCCAGAAGGAATGTCCTGTGAGGAATGGCTGAGCACTTTGGGCTTGTCACATATGAAGAAAAGGAGACTGAGCAGAGACTTCATTGCTCTCTATGGTTTCCTGAGGAGGGGAAATGGAGGAGTGGTGAGGTCTTTGCCCTGGGACCCAGAGGTAGGACAGAAGGTAATGGTTCAAAGCTGTGTTAGAAGAGGTTTAGAATGAATATTAGGAAGCATTTCCTTACCAAGAAGGTGTACAAACACTGGAAATGGCTTCTTAGAGAGGTAGTCAATACACCTCAAGAGAGTCAGTGTTTAAGAGATGTTTGGACAATGACCTTGATAATATGCTTTAACTTTTGATCAGCTCTGAGTGATCAAGTAACAACTAGGTGGACTGTGTGGTCGTTGTAGGTCCCTCCCTACTTAAACATTCTATTCTATTCTATTCTATTCTATTCTATTCTATTCTATTCTATTCTATTCTATTCTATTCTATTCTATTCTATTCTATTCTATTCTATTCTATTCTATTCTATTCTATTCTATTCTATTCTATTCTATTCTATTCTATTCTATTCTATTCTATTCTATTCTATTCTATTCTATTCTATTCTATTCTATTCTATTCTATTCTATTCTATTCCATCAGAAAAACTGAAACTAACAGATCATGACAAATTTCTGTATATATCTCCCTAAAGTCTGCAGTCAGCTGGTGTACTTTTCTTTTGCATGTGGCTCCCTGGACAATTTGCAGTCCACTGGGAAATTTTAGTGTCTAAGGCAAATGTAATTAATGTTATGAATTCATGTAAGATTTTAAGACTGTAAGATTTGAATTCTCATAAGATTTTGCAGTCTAGAGAAAGTTTCATTAAGCATCCAAACCTCCCAAGATTCTCTAACTATAGATGTTAATGCATGTACTTTGAAAAGATAGAACTATGTTTTACAAAGGGACTTCTATCTTCAAACAAAATTAGACTATTTGCCTAAGGCTTTGGATACGGTTTGGCTTTTTAAAAATCAGCATACCTGCAAAATTCCTTTGATAACAGTCTCACTTCAATCCATATTGAAAACATTTTCAGTCATCTTAAGATTTTCTAATATCTATCATATTTCTGTCATTGTTAATGTCTTCTCTCCTCTCCTCTCCTCTCCTCTCCTCTCCTCTCCCCTCCCCTCCCCTCCTTTTCTTTTCTTGCTGCTCTTTTCTCCCTGTTTTTTCTCTCTTTCTCTTTTCTCCCTGTTCCCCCTTCCTTCCTCTCCCTCCTTGAGGTTGCTTTTTTCAATTCACAGTGTCCAAAATAAGCATCCAAAGGCATGGTTCTACAACCTGTGTGGATGGATATAGGACACAGAAAGATGAACTTGGTGCAATGTTGTTCAAACTGCCTGTGGGAAATAAAGCTTTCCCAAAAGCATGTCTCTCTGTTCACTTTAGAGAGAGCTTCTGGTCACCCAGAAGAGTTTGGGAGAAGCCATGGGACTAACCTGGACTCTGACTAGGGGAAAGTCTATCCCCACTGGCAGTTCAAGCAACATGGGTCTCTTCTGCTGTTTTCAATGAATGACTGCACTGGAGCTTTTCTCCAACAGCAAAGCTTTACATGGATTTTTTTTTTTTATTAGATTAGAGGGAAAAAAACCCACATATGCCAGGCTAAGTAAACAAAGTCCAAGGAAACAAATAATCCTTTCCCACTGGCTCCTGTGTTCTACTCCAAGTTTTACCTGAAAATATTGATTTTGTTAAATTTACTTCCCACTCCCTACCACTGGGAAAATTTGAATTAAATGTTTTCTACCACCTTGACATTCATTTGTGCTGGCTGAGCTCCCTTGGAACCTCATGGGAGGTGTAGCTTTTGCACTTTATGCCCCCTTCCTCCCTGTGGGCTGGACTTCCAGTCTGAACTGAATCTTCTGTAAGGAGAAACCTATAACCTTTCCTCCCAATCCATGTGTGTCTCTATATCTCCTGTTTTGCTCTATTTTATTCTGGAGAAATCTCATTCCCCCTTTTCCTCTGAAATTCTCGGTTTTTTCTTTGGGAAAACATTTTTTTTTTCCCTTTCTACTTCTATCTAATGCCTCTGAGCTTTGCTGCTATCAAATTCACAAAATCTTTACCTTCCACCAAATGTATCCTTTCTATACTTTATTCTGGGCTGATAATGAGGACATGCTTTGCTCAATAGATGTCTTTTATATGTCAAATATATCTTTTGCATTACCACAAAAATTTTTGGTGTACCAAAGAAGGTTTGAAAGAAGATTGTATCACTTTTTGCACTTCAGATTCAGAACTTCTGCAGTTGCCTGGGATTAAAAAAAGAAAAGAAAAAGGTTCTTACCTTTGGATAATTTGGGATTTATCTAGATGATGTTTTTTATTCTCTTTTCCTTTAATTTTTTATTTTTTTAATAGAAATCATAGAGGTTGATCACGTCTGGGAGTGGTGTCCTTGGTGGTAGATGTTGCAAAATGTAGCATAAAAATTATCTTTTTCCCAGATTAGACTCACAGGGATTGTTTTTGTCTCTCTGCCACATATGCATGGCATGGTTTGCTTTATAGTGTCATCTGTGAGATTGCTTTATGAATAAAAGTGTATTCTTATCTTGTTATAAAGTAAAAAATAATTGGGAATGCCCTTGTCCTCTGACTGTGTGTGCCTTGAGTGAAGTTAGTGTACATTTTACCTTTTCTGTACTTTCTTTTTAGTCTGTGTTGGAGGGTTATAAACTTCTGGAAAAGAGGGAGTGGGACAGGAAGGGAGAAAAATACTTTTTTTGTAATCACGTGACTGATAACCCTTTAATAATAGCAATACAATGGTTTGACCATGGCTTGACACCAGAAGCCCACCAAAAGCCATTTGATCACTCCAGTCCTCGATTGGACAGGTGGAGAAAAAATATAATGAAAGAGTTGGGTTGAAATATGGATGGAGAGAGATCACTCAGCAATTGCCATCATGGGCAAAACACATTTGACTTGGGGAAATCAGTTTCCTTTATTGCCAATCAAATCAGACTAGAGCAATCAGAAAATAAAAACTAAATTTTAGTACCCCTTCCCCCCATCCCCCCCCTTCAGGGGAAGGACTTCTTACACTCTTCTACTGCTCCAGCATGGAGTGCTCCACAGGCTACAAGTGGATATCTGCTGCCTACCGAACCTCAATGGGCTGCAGTGGGACAAACTGCAGTTTGCAAACGGTCTTCACCATGAGCTGCAGGGGAATTTGCTCTGGCACGTGGATCACCTCCTCTTTCTTCATGGACCTCAGTATCTGCAGGGCTGTTTGTCTCACATACTCTCATTCTGCTTTCCAGTGTTGCACATTGCCTGCCACCCCCTTCTTAATTCTTATGTGAGATGTGCTGCCACATTTGCTGGTGGACTCAACCTGGAGCCAGCTGGCATTGCTCTGTTGGACACACAGAATCACAGAATATGCTNAAAATCTGTGTTTATTCAGAGAAATATTTCGTACTGTAAATCACAACAATTTTTAAAGAGATCTCCCAGAGGAATATTCAGGTAGAATTGCAGTATTTTTTATATTATATCCTACTTAGGAAGTACACAAACAAAAAGCTCTTCAGGTACTGGACTCAGGATCATTAACTTCTGTCAAGCAGGAAAGAAAGATGTAGTTGCACAGAAAGTTCAGAAAGTAGACAAATTCACAAACTTTCCAAAGCAACAAATACTGTTGTTAAATAATAATTAAAAAAGACACTTTTTTTTTTTTTAATGATGTGCATATGGCCGCATATGTGAATGGTACAAGTGTGTTGTCAGTTAAAAATTTACACAAATTCTCAGGGACAATCATGTAAGCAGGTTGTCTCTATCAGTGGAATGGTGTATGTGAGGGAAGCAGGCTATGTGGGGCTATTGTTTTCATCCATGCACAAGGGGTCATTGAGAGAATAGGAAAAGGTAAGGAGAGTGAAACAATGAAGCTCAGAGGATGTTATCATGCAGAAGGAATTAATATATATCAGGGAATACTGAGAACAATGGGATGAAAAAATAATTTTATGAGCAACAGGCAAGGAGAATCATTTCTTAACTACCGTTCAAGACCCAGAGAATACAGACAAAAAAACCTCGTGACAGGTCAGATAAATCAGTAAATGCTACATACATCCTCCAATAAAAGTCCATCTATTAATTCTGATTAAAATATGAAATAATAATAATAGTGATGTCATGGAAGAGAGGGATGTGTGAAAAAATAAAGAGAGTGTGTTAATGATGTGTTATGAAAGCCTAAGAGAGCCAGAAAGTTTTCAGATGTTGTAATGGATGATGTTTTAATTTGGCTTAGAGAGTTTAAATTATACAATGAGAAATTGGCAAGATTTTCAGAGAGGAAGAAGGATACGAAAGACTTAGATTAATCTAACAAATGTTCTATGCATTAGACAGAGAGGGAATAATGTTACACTGTTTCATGCCCTCACTGTCACTGAGTACCTGCAAGGATAACTCTGTTGTAACAACATCCATGTTGCGAAGTTCTAAATAAGTATACTAATCACGAGGTAACAGAAAACTTCTGAGTGTGAATCCCTACACACAGAACCAGGTGATACCGTGCTGTTGTCTCACTAGTAGCTCTTTGCAATGCCCTGCTAGTACAAAGGCCATTACAAGCATTTTAACCATAATGTAGGTTTTTGAGTAATAGTAAAAATTTCACGCTTTGGAGGAAAAAAAAAACCAATCTTTTCTTTTTGAAATACATTTTATTTGTGTGGTAAACTGGAATGGATAAGTCTGTAATTCATCATTAAAATCCATTTAAAACTGTGAATTCTAGACAGCAAACTAACAGACTAGTCCTTTCACTCTGGGTTACAGAGAAATTATTTAAAAAACTGCATGAGATGAGACAGCGCTATTTGTAAAAAACAATTTATTTTAAGTAAAGTATCAGAACAAATCTGATATTGCTATTTCAGCATCAAATTGCCTTTCTCCAGCTATTTACAATCTAATTGCCACCCCAATTTCAGTGAAGTTCTGAAATATTGTTTTTTCATGCTCTATCAAAGAGTTGTAAGGGTTTTAAAAAACTTAAAACACATCTGCATTTGGGGTAGTAGGGGATGGGAGGAAAACAACTAGCACCATCATCCAAGGCTATAGGCTGTAGAAGGCTATGTTGTATAAAGCAGAATCATTCCATCCCTGGATAGAAGGAGAAAGAGATCTGTCCTACTGCATCTTCCCAGGTCTCACTAAATCATCACTGTCCACCAATCTCCCTTGGCACTGGAAATCTGTGGAGAAATGTGTAATAAAGGTATTTGTATAAGAAAAGTGTTTAAAAAGGCAGACTACCTATTTTCTTTGGTTACAAAATATAATTTAAATAAGGAAGACGTTAACTAATTGGTATGTATGGAAAACAAATAGTTATCCACAATTCAGTACCATAAATATTTACAATTAACATTTTAGAATGAAGCATATGGTTAAGAACTTAGGTTCAATTCAAGCAGAACACCATTTGGGATTTAACTGATAGGTATTCTGCAAAACTCTACAGCATGTTTAGCAAACAGCAGCAAAAAATGTGTGACCAATTTAATCAGTGTGTGCATTGGGAGTGGCTATAAATATGTTTCTAATGAATACCCAACTACCCTTGTGAAATCAACATTTATATGCCACTTTTTCTCCCCCTTCTCCACCTACCTTCTGAACCTTGCAGTCTGTGGGTATTCACTGGTGAAAATAAAAACAAAGAAACAAAAGCAAAACCTACATGCAAGGGCAAGAGAGGAGCTCTTGCAGTTGAGCAGTCTGACAGAAAGGAGAGCAGGTTACCTCCTCACTGCCTTTAACTGGATTAATGTGCACACACACACGCACACAAACACTTACACTTGTAAACAGATGCGTGTGGAGTAGCGTTAAAGCTTCTCTTGTCTCCGGAGTTTTGCAAATCTTTGTTCTAACCTGATGATGGAACAAGCATCAGGGCAGTTCTTCACAGGCTCTCTTCCTCTGAGACAAACAGGGTCAGAAAACAGCTGTGATCCTAGGAAGAATGAGGAAGGGATTTATGTCACCACTCTTTGCTAGGTCTTTTCAGAAGACGACAGCTGTCTGTAGACTGATTTCATATATTTATTGGGAAAAATTTGTCCTGGATCAATTACCAAAATGCCACCAGCCTTTCATCCACTTTGGCATGTTTCTACAGTTTTATTAATAGAGGTGTATTTCTTTTACTCAGAATAGCAGACTATTTTGAAAGTCTTCTGGCTTAGAGATACCACAGCAAAAGCTGAGGGTGCCGGAGTAGTTTCTAGTACATAGAAAACACCGTGTAACAGGTGCTGTGTAGCTGCATGCCAGAGTAGGTAAAAGAGAGGTCTAAGTAGCTATTGAGAAGTGAGACTGCTTTTCATATTTACTGACATTAAGTAAAATGTTCCTGCTTAGGAGAAGAATTTAATCTATCAAGAAATTATTTTAAGTACCTTTTAAATAGTTTGTTGTCTCAATTCTATATGCTAATAGAATGATTCATCTTGCGTCAGTACTGCAGGTTGCAATCAGTCTTTCCAGTAACTAAACACTATCCTTTTAACTAGCATACTGTAAAATCCACATTAAGAGGCTGCAAGCCTACTTCATTAATCTTTTCATTAATCTACCATTCAGTCACGAGACAAGAGGGGTACTAGGCATCTGTGGGCCATGTTATACAGATTTTACCCCTTAAATTTCCAGAACACATCACAATAATGGTTTTGTGTGCATTGTTGCAAACATGTCTGACAGCATTTCTATCTTCATCTGATCAAAAAGGAAAAAAAAAGTCATATAAGCCAATAAATGTTCTGTTCTGGGGATTGGTTCATATCTAAAATTTTTCTGAAGTATTTGAACCATTTCCTTTTAGGAGATATGAGCTGACAGCTTGTATGACAAGTTTTAACCCAATGGGATTTTAAAAAGATGATAAATTAATCCTGAAAATCCAGGTTTATAACAGAAAGCCTTATAGGCTCTTACCTGTATTGCTAGTGAGAGCTGTAAGAATACTAACACTTTTTAAAAAAGCCTTTAAAAATGTTTTCTTTTCAAAATTCAAATTTTAAAATACTTTTGTTATAACTGAGTACCAAAGCTACAGCACTGGAAAGGAGAAAAATCCCTCTATTAGATTTTTTTTTTGTTAAATTAATCCTATTTATGAGAAACATTTTCAAACCATTTTTTTTAAAATTCTACATTAAAAAAATGATCCTTTAACTTCTGTGCAGTGTTCCAACTAAAGATCTTTGCCAACATTCATGAACTTATGCTCTCAACCATTATGTGGAACATATAATAGCACTCATTTACAGCTGGATAAACTGAGTCACACAGTGAAAGTGGCTAAGGTATTGCAGTCCTTCCACATTCAACTTCCACTGTGCATTTCAGTAATTATTTATTCATTGCCCTAGAATTCACATTGAAAATTGTTACTATTCCCATTTACTATTATTATTATAACTATTCCCATGTAGGACATTAATTAATCTACTACATCTATCTGGAAGATTTGGTTTCCATTCCATGTTTCAGGAGAGGCACGGGAATGTACCATCCATAATAGATACTAGGAAGTATTAAATGTCTTGACTAAACAGTCCTCCAACAGACATTGAAAGGCTGAGGTTGTTTCACCTCACTTGTGAGCAATCCAAACTAAGAGCTTAACTGCCCTGCACTTTTGTAGGTAGGAGAGGAAGATGATGGTTCAGCCCCGAATGAAGATCTTTGGCTGCAAAAGAAATGCTTAAAAGGGTGGACCGAAGTGCGATGGTTTTCAGTTTAGCACACCTTTTTTTTTTCCCCCCCCTTGTGTTTAGAATACTAGGATGCTTTTTCTCCCTATAAAGCTATGAAAATAACCCCAAGCACCTTACTGAGGGCTCTGTAGTCTTTCTATTAGCCTTAGTATTTTTTCAGTGGTATAATAGCTTTGTTCAGAGAGCAAGATAAAATCATACACAGATAAGTAACAACATGAAGGATAGGATGAGGTGGGATAGAAAAGATAGGAGAGGGTGGGATATGTTAAGGCAAAAAGGATGGCTCATATTAATTATTCCTTTTTTTGTCTTGTTTCTAAAAGATGTTAAGTGTCTTTGTGGTGGCTTTTGAATATCACATGTACTTCTTATTCATGCTAGTGATATAGTGTAGGAGTCTACTGTCTAGTCTCCTTTTCAACCCTTTCTTCTCATTATGCAGTTTCTAAACAGTCCCAAGAACTTTATATATACTACTGAATCAAAGCAACTTCACTTACTCAAGCTTTGTTCCCTGCCTCAAAAGACTAGAACATACTCAAGTAACTGCAAAAACTTGAAGTTGCTTAAGTAACTGCAATCAAGCAGAAAAAGGAGAAATCTAATCTTGCTACATATCTCTGTGGGTACAAATATAGTTAACAGCATAAGCTTGGTGCATTTTCACTGTCCAGAACAGCAGCCCTACTAGATTTATTCCATTTATACACTGCAGAGTTGTGCCATGTTAAGTGGGTATTTGATTGTATTCAGCAATTGCTGTCTGGTCATTAATGTCTGAGAATCCATCTGTGGCATCACAAAATTCTCCCTCTCTACCAGTATTTTCAGCTATTGTAATCTCCCCAAAGAGGTAGGAAATTTATTTTACCCAGCTACAGTACTTGAGAGATTTATCAGTGCTGGATCTTGTATAGCTGCTAAATGACCCTCCTGGAATACATAAAAACCCAAATCTTTTCTTTCTTTCTCCTTACTTCCCTTTCTTTAATATTTTTTCTTTTCATTTTTCCCCCCTTTCTTTTCTTTTTCCCTTTTTATTCCTTCCCCCCTCCCCTTTTTCCCTTCCCTTCCCTCCCCTTTTTCCTTTCCTTTCCCTTCCCTTCCCTTCCCTTCCCTTCCCTTCCCTTCCG
>VXAU01002525.1:43802-69389 GCA_013399695.1 Formicarius rufipectus
CTTCCCTTCCTTTTTTCCTTTTTTCTTTTTTTTTTTTTTCTTTCTTCATTATCCATTTTCTTTCTTCATTTCTTCCTCTCTCCCTCTTTCTCTGTCTCTCACTTTCTGTTTTCAGTTTTGCTTTCCTTGTTGAGAAAGAGAGAGAATAATGGAAATGTATGGAAATCTAAATAAATGTCCTATGCCTCACACTGGGTGGGCCATTATGCTCCTTCAGTGCTCCACTGTGTTAACATTCAGGTGCATATTGTCATTTACAATGTACTCAGGCATTCAGTGGATCATATGATGATCTCAATCTCATGACTTACAGTCCCTATATCAGTTGCTCCAGTTGTTTTGGATTTGGGGTTTTTTGTTTGTTTGTTTGTTTGTTTGTGGTTTTTTGGTTGGTTTGTTTGTGTTTTTTGTTTGTTTTTGTTTTGTTTTGTTGTGTTTTTAAGCAGAATGTTGGCCAGTGAGGGATGTCAAAGTGTTTGAAAGACTTTGTCACTGTTCCAGCCACTCTAAACAAAGATGTTTTCAGACTTTCTGTGGCTTCTCTGCTGTCACCAGTCTACCTGTCTAGTGGATTAAAACTTGAGGGAGGGCATGATGGGAGCAGGAAGAAAGGCATTTCTGAAGATTGTGCGACTAACATATTTACGCATAGTTTTTCAAAGGGGACAATTTTCCATTTTTAGGTCATGTTTTACTATTGTATGAGGATTTCTCCTTTCCTAAAACATCAGAAGGAAACAAAATATGTTCAGAACAATAAATATAAGCATTGAGTATTTATTTTCAAAACCATTTGGGAAAACAGTTTCAGCAATTTCTTAGTAATGCACTTCTAAATATTGAGGAACATATATTTGTGATTTTTTCCACCAGAAATTTCATTATTTCACTCAGCACCCCTTCTGCAATTGTAAAATGCCATTCTTGCATCCCCTTTTTTTCCAATGATTGTTTCATGCTGTCCAGAAAGTCTTCAAGCTGTTTTAAATTGATTTGCAAATGCAGGAGATTGCTCACACTGTCTCTTTAGACTGTATGTTATGATCAAATTTTGGTTTGTGGACAAAGATGAAGAATACTGTATAAATATATGTATGGAATAAAAAATTTACTGTTAGTATAACTGATATTTTAACTTTGCAATTCAAGAATTGTATTTAATCTTTGTTGAATTTTACAGAAGAAAGAAGGAATAATAACCTAAAATATTTGTATAGAGAAATAAGTCTGAATAATTTTAATAAGGCAATTAAAATTGCAACACACGCTTCTTAATTGTTTTCCCTTTTTCTGGTGTTATGACTACCTATCCACTGCTTTTTTAGGTCTTATATTACTGACTACTTAAAATACCTTCTTAAAATAGCTTTGGGCAACTAGAGAGGCAAGGATCACATTTGTCAGCTTGTCCTTCTCATTCTGGCAAGAATATGATGTTGATGGCTTCTTCTTCATTCTAAGAACCACTTGGAGTTAATTTGATATATTTGCCACCAATCTTTAACAGCTTTACTCTGTCTTCATTAATCAACAGCTCCATGTTATATCTAAATTTACTGTATGTGGTGGTTTTAATGTATCAGTTTTTTATTCTCTTTATTACTCCTAAACCAGTTTTTCCCAGATCCAGATCTTTGTTGCTGTAACTGATCATGGATGAGCTGTTAATAGCAATGAGATAGTCATAGCTGTGGGTTTGATAGTGCCAGCTTTTCCCCCATTCTTTTTCTCATGCCCGTGCGCGTCTGCAATGGACCTCTGCTATCATATCAGCACCAAATTTCTCAACATCATTATCTTAGGATAAAAAATCTCTCCTTCTGCATAGAGTAACTTCTCACTACCACTATCTATACAACAAAAAGATAAAGAAAAGTGAAAAAATAAGCCATAGACACCCAGGCAGTTAGAGAAATTGCAGTCACGATTCATCAGGAGAAACAATGTTACAGGTAGGTCAAGAAAAGCTCTAGCTGAGCAGGTTTGGTGAGCCATACTTCTGCAAACCATGCACACTAAGCGCAAAACATACAACCTGTTACTAGCAATGACAATTGCAGGTGTATTGCATGTGACATATACCACAGGGTAGCAAGAGGAATTCAGGCATTGTTTCAGGAAGACAAACTGGGGGGTGCAGCAATATAAAACAGGGTTAATTTGTCACGTTTCAGTTTCCCCAGTGTGATGTTGCTGTGGAGACTACTGGGGAATATGCAGCTGATTTTAGTTAGCAAAGATCAAAATATCACGTGCAAACATCTTACAATTTTACATGTGCTTAAAATCTTCCTACAAAACAGTGTAATGAAATATTTTGTGAATGTAAATGGCTCTAAAATATTTTCTAGATGGTTCTAAAACCATTTTCTAAAATGGTTTCGAAAATATTTTTATTTCTGTTCTGAATGAAAAGCAGTGCTTCAAAGTCTGGTGCATTGTACCAGGGCTGTGATCTGATTGAAGAAGCTTCAGTTTTGGTCATTTTATACAGCATAATGATACCATTATTTCAGGGCAGCAGAGCCCATCTGGTAGCTTTTAAACTATGAAGGAGCTGTCTTCTTAAAAACAAAACAAAACAAAACAAAACTTCCCTTTGCATTAATTATGAGAATGATGTAGGCTCTTTTCATCTTTTTTGTTTACCTTTCTTTTGCTCTTTCTGTTTTTCTTTTCTGAGTGCAGGAACATATACAATAAATAACAAAATAACCTGCACAGTGGAAGATGGCCTTGTGCGTCCATGATTTCTGATGAAAAATTTGTAGCATTTTTTATTTCTGCTTAATATATGAATTTATCCTGATCCCTGATGAGATTCTACATAGCATAAAAACATCCATCTTAAATAAGGTGGTTGTGGAAATTCCTCCTATCTCCTATCTAGTTTTTGTTAGGTTTTTGTGACTGAGCTCCCTAGGGATGTAAACATATGACTTGAGCTAATTTAATTCACTAAAAATTAATATTCCTTACTTTAGACACTCTTCATCTCTGAATAAACCTGTTACTGATGAAGATGACATAAACTGAAATTATCCTTTTCTCAACATTAAGCAAAACCTGCTACTAACATTTAAATACTTTTGACACAATCTAATTCTGTGGGGCTTTTTTTTTCCTTTTTATTTGTTTTCATGCTAGTTAAAATTGCAAAATAGTAGGGAAATGCAAAATGAGTATTATTCTTAAGCCTGGCAAAGGAGAATCTGCCAAATCTGAGTTTGAAATGACAAGAACATCTGTCACTGACACAAACCAGCTGCCAGGCCTCTTTATATGCAAGTCATTCAGCGAGATATCAAAACGTGGAAAATATAATACTGCTACCAACATCTCTTGTTGAATTAATGCCCAGGTGAGTTCGTCTGAAATGCTGCAGTTGTATCTTAGAAAAAACAAGAAGCAGTAAAGCATCATACTTATTAGGACCCAATTTGCCACAGCAGCAGTCAAGTGCTTCAGTCTCTCCCAGTGGCAATGGGGAGGGAGGACTGGGGATAGGGAAACTTAGATTAAATTCATAGTGCAGTGCACATTTAGAATTCAATATTGACAGCTCTAATTACACACACCTTTCCATCACAAGTTCATCAAGTAAGAGGAAAATGCTAGAAGAAGCAGTATCAACTTCTCATGGAAATAAATAAATAAATGCAGAGCCAAGCACTGCAGAGTTTCTCACTTTTCCCCTTTCTTTTTTTGTCAGAGCTCCACAAGTTTATCCCTGCACCTCTTTTTTTAATGATAATTATTTTTCAGATGAGAATAAATAAATAGATAAATAACTAAATAAATAAAAACTGTCTGGATATTAATCCTTCATTCAGAATATAATCTTAAAATGTTACAGTCAGTGTGTAGGGTGTGATATACTTTTAGGATATTTGCTTTCCTACAACTTTTTAAAAACAAGGAATCTCAGCTACTCTTCAAGCTCCTTCCAAAATAGCTGAAGAGAAATAAGCATCCTGAGAAGGCAAATATTTTAGAATAGGTTGAACTGTTTAATTGAAATTAATTCTCTGTTTCAGTAAAAGAGAGAATTTGGACAGACAAACTCTGCTTGAGCTGAATTCTGCTCCTTCAGAATATACCACTAAAAAAAAAAGTCTATTGCTCAGCACAAGATCAAAGACCAACCTGTATGACATTAGATATACTTATGTCCTCTGTGCAACTGCATGTGTCAGCCATAGTCCAAATGCAGCACTTTGCAGCATTGGAGCAGATGCTTCAGTCAATTTTAAATATGATTTCCACCAGCACAGAAGCTGATTGAAGTAATTCATCAGCATATCCCAAGTCAAGTAAGTGAGACAACTTACTCAGTCAAGTTACAATTCACAAGTTACACATAATGAGGAATGGTGTTTTGTCATATAAGATACTGTGCTCAGTAAGAACAGCTTTGTTCCAAGACCATGCATTGTTCCAAGAGTTTTTATAAGTGATTACATGTAGGCAATTCTAAACGTCACTAATGTGGGCACAGCTCTCTGCTTTTCTTCTGTGAGTCTAGTTCTGTATATTTGGTTTAGTGAAATTTGTTGGATTTTGAACTTTTACAATGCATGGTATACCTTTTCTTTGAGCATCATATCTCCAGGGAGATTAAAGATGTATTTTGAGTTAGGCTATGAATTAACTAATTTACTAATTTGCATGAGCTATAGGGTTGCAGCCAGTCCTTATGTAATAAATTGTCTGTGATATGGAAGTGTTCAAGGAAAGCCAGTTCAAGGAAAGGGTCACAAATGCATCCTTTTAATGATCATGTGAGTCCACTGGTGGGGAGCTGAAATAGGACAGACACATGCCTAGTTTAGAACAAGTTAGGGCAAGTCAGTAAAGAATTCCTTGTCTGATTTGCCATTTTTTAGCTACTCATTCAAAATTTCATAAAATACATAGATAGGGTAAAACTGCCATAGGTGAACTCTCGAGTCATTTGAATTCCAAATAATTTGGTCATATGAATAATAGTGAAACACAAGCTTCTTATGTATGCTCACTGAAACCATGATGCATTTTCCCTGTTCATTTTACAGTATTACATCTCTAGTGCATGAGGCAGCTTGAAAGCCTTGTTTGGCAACACTAGTAACATGAATGTCTTAAAAGGGAAAATATGATTCAATCCTCATCGAGAAGTAATTCGGTATTTTATCTATGGATACAGCATGAAATATAATTGACATTTTTCTCTTTATAGAAGCAGTAGACTGTAGAACTTTGCAAGCTAGAAGAACTTTCTACCTTCAAAAATGTCCAAGACTTTGCTGTATCTTCAGTAAAAATAATCCTTTTATCAGTGGTATAAATATTTTAATATGCATATGATTCAGCTCCTCACGGCTAGTTGCAGAATAACAGTTGTTAAAATGCAGATTCTTGTAAAGATTACTATAGTCTTTGCTATATCGCCTACTGCAAATTCCTTTTTGTCCTCAATGCAGATATTATTCATTACAAAACACATTTTCTCAATAGTTGCATTAATGTTCTGAGATGCCAAAGGCTATTCTGATGAAACATACTGATACTTGGACAAAGAATATTATTTTTTAATAAAAAGATTGAGCATCATGCATCTAGCAGTGTTCCATATTTTGTTTATCGCACAGTCTTTCTGTTACTTAACAGGCACAAAGTACTTGACAATAAGAATTCAACCAATTTTCAAGTTAAGTTGTCTGGATTTGCACTTCTTCCTTGGGTACTTTTTTGGAGTTTTTTTTGGTTTGTTGATTGTGGATTTCTTTTGTCTGTTTGGGGTTTGGGATTTTTTTTTTTTTGGTATGTATTTATTTTTTGATTTAGTTTTTTGGTTTGGTTTGTTTTTGTTTTGTTTTTGTTTTGTTTGATTGTTTTTAATAACAGTATCCCTGAATGAATATCTTGCAGAACCTCTCATCTGTTTTGGTCATTTACAAATGCTCTGGAAGTGCTGCACCCTCTCTAGGTACAGATTATTAACAGAATTATGTCTTCAGTCTTCTATACAGGTGCACGTATGGCTAGTCTACAGCGTTGCTTGCTTCCAGCAAAAACGAAAAAGTCTCTAATGAGTAAATTTCCCACAGCACTGCAGCACCAGTTAGCAGTTTTTCCGCTGAAAGCACTAGACATCATTTTCGCCTTCAAAGTGAGAGTGCAGTAGGTCTGAAAATCTACCTGATTTCCTTATCCCATATGTAATAACAAAATTCCCTAAATATTATGCAGAAAGACTAACTGGGTTACTCATTTCATCTCCATTTAGGGCTATATGGAATATGACTAACTGCCAGTCTGGTTTAAGTGAACATGTTGACTGCATGGTATGAAGCTGTTCTCTGGCTAGATGTTTCTGTCTCCAAAGTAAATAGCATGTTCATAGATCAGTATCTATTTATACAAAATATTGTTTGAAAGGTGGATTTTGAGTGGATTTAAAAAACTTTCCAGTGTCTATTTACTAGAAGAGAAAATGCAAAACAGAACTGCAAGTTTGTGCCATGCAGTCAAATAAAGGGTTTTTTTACTAATATTTACAGGGTGGGGAGTAGCGAGGAATTCATATATAATTTGACATTTAAAGAGATTAGCTTATGTGTGGGAAAGTCCCAGACTCAAAGCTGCAGCAGCTTTATATTTATCCCCAGGTTAGATTTTGTTTCAAATCTTTATATGGTTTGTATGTGCTCTTATAATTTCATCAGTACTGCCTCTAAAAGCTATTTCTCCTCTTAAATATGCAAAATTTATCAGTGATTAGTAAACATCTGCTACCAGGTATGTTGTAGAATTTTGTCTCTTCATCAGGCTAGAAGGATTGCATTTAATCTGTTCCAACAGCTCAAAAGACTAAAGGTATAAATACTTTAGGGAAAGTTAGTTGTCTTGTTTACAAATTTTTTCATCACATAAAATATTTCCTCAGTAGATTAAATTTTCAAATTTCTACATTGATATATTATTATGTTGATGAATTCCACCTGATAGTTTCTCTAATCTTTCAGTAACAGTGTAGCGATGCTTTTAGTCTCTGTACAGGAAATTAGATGAGGTGAAAAGAATACTATTGATCCTGTATTAGCAACACCTGATGGAGTGTATTTTCCACATCACAGGATAGCCCTGTCATCACACAGCACTGTCAAAAGTGTTAACATTCTATTACAACTGTGTTTCTGGAATAAATACACAGACTGGTCTAAAAAGTGTATTTTCAGAAGTTCTCTGTGAAGTAGAAGACCCCAAGAATAATGCAAGGCTGGATAAATCAATTCACATTGGTTGTTCTAGTGATAAGCCAGCAGTAAACACTATTTAAATAAATTACTGAAATAGGTTTATAGTTGTTTAACTGTGAACCTGTTCCCCACAATCACAACATTTCAAGTTTTGAAGTGAACCATATGCTGATAAATGTTCAAATACTTAGACTCTTTGCAGTGTAACAAACACACCAGATGTACCTAGTTTCGTTTTGCTCCAGTGAGGAACTTAGATGTCCCAATTCAATGAAGTATTTAATCACAGTCTTATGTCTTCTTTAAGCATTTTGTTGAATTTAACTGCTGAATTCAAAACTGAAGATCCCACTGCCATGTGCAGTCCCCTGAGAGCCTACTGAAGTTAGAGGACTGCTTTTGGGCTGCAGATTTCACCAGAGTGGACTGTAACGTCCCTGCCTCAATCTTTATGACAAACCTGCTGTTACAAAATGGTGTAGTTTAACCCCAACCAGCAACTCAGCATCACACAGCCTGTCACTCACTCCCCAATACTAGGATGAGGGACAGAACTGGAAAAGAGAGAAAACTTGTGGGTTATGATAAAGACAGTTTAATAAATAAAACAAAAGCTGCACACACAAGCAAAGTAAACCAAGGAATTCATTTATCACTTCCCAGGGACAGGCAGGTGTTCAGCCATCCCTAGGAAAGCAGGGCTCCATCATGTGTTAACAGTGACTTGAGAAGACAATCATCATCACTCCAAACATCTCTCCCTCTCTTCTTCTTCCACCCGTTTTATTTACTGAGCATGATGACACATGGTATGGGATAGTCCTTTGGCTAATTGGGGTCATCTGTTCCTTCTGTGTCCCCTTCAAACTCCTTGCACATCTCCAGTCTGCTTGCTGGTGGGTGGGGTGAGAGGCAGAAAAGGCCTTGACTTAGTGCTAGTAGTGCTCAACAGGAATGAAAACAACCCTGTGATATGAACCCTGTTTCCAGCAAAAATCTAAACCACAGCCATATCCCAGCTACTTTATTGTAGTCACAACCAGCACACAAGTCCTTGTATATGTGGGATGTCCCACTGCTAGATTCCAGACTTACCTATTTTGCCTAGCATGTTTGACCCCTGTATGGACTAGTGTATCACTCTATTTGCACAAAAGCAATTACTCCTGAAAACTCCCCTAACATGTGTTATGGGTTCAATTTCTCTGATCTGCTAAGTGTGTGAGCTATTTTTTTCTTTCTTTCAGATACTGTGAGTTGACTTCCTTCATCTTCATATATAACTCCCTTACAGTTTAAGAGTGTGTTTGCATTGGTCCACAAATAAAGCTCATTAATGGTTGCTTCCCTTACAATTTTAATTTCTTTCAGTTACTCCAACAGCATCCCACACTTTCCTGAGGTTAAATACATATGTATATTTTGATGGAATATACTTACCCTCACCAATATTGCAAAGGACAAAGGAGATTATTTTCCTAGATGTGGCAACGATGACCAGGGCTTGATTAACTTTGGCCTCATCAATAATATTTTTGCAATGCATACCAGACAGATAACTTGATGTCTCTGCTGAGATTTATTGGCTGAATTACATCTAAACAATTTGCTTGCTACAGGCCATTAGAGAACTTACCCATTTTACTTTCCAAAGCAACTAGCTGATTCTCCTGTATGCAAACATCCAGAAAAAATATCCACTTTGGGGGACAAATGGACTATGACTGGATAAAAAGGTGGACTGTATACTTTTCAATGAAGTTGTACTTTTGAGCACTTCAGAATCCTGATTCCAACATTTTTATATCCTTTTTTTATCAAAGTAGCTTAGGGTGTTTAGGTTGCATGACTCTCTGTCTACACCTTTTGGTGTGTTGAAACACCTAGCTTTTCCCCAAGCATGTCCATTAGGAAAGGCTTTACATCAAAGTCAGCTGGAGTATAACAAAGTATGTGTACTCATTTCCAAGCTAAATAATGGCAAGGAAATAATTTGCCATTAAAAAAAAAAAAAATTCCCCCCAAAAACCCAAACAAACAAAAACCCCAAAACGCAAAAAAAACCCCCACCCTCCATTCCTTTTTATAGGTAATTATTTAAGCAAGAAAGATTGAAATAGCATAAACATTGAGACCCCCTTCTCTCAGATTAGCCAATCATTTGGGATTTCATGAAACTAACATTTCAAGGTCTGGTCCTCACAAGACAATTTACAGGTACAGTTTTAAAATGTTCTCAACTTAAATTTTCACATCATTTGTCTAGTCAGTAAAGTGAGATGTGCTAGAGGAGGAAAGGGTATCAGTATCTGTCTTGTTTTTCAGGAGAAAGTGATTTTGTGTCTTAGCTACGTAATTTAAGCGTAAGGCTTATATCTGAAAAGGATGAGCAGAGATAAGCAGTTCCCTCTGAGTTAAGACACCATCTATCTTCAAATACCAGAAGTTAAGACCTGGACCTTGAGAATTCTGGTGTGTATAATTTAACATCTACCTGTTTGTCATCAAAACTTTTACATGTTTCGTATATAGATTACAAATTTGTTACTTGAAATTTGAATATTACACCTGGTTTCTTTTGGCATTTAGCTAAGCCAACAGGTTCACTGTTTTAACAGGAATAACTAAAAAAAAAATCTTCTATTTGAAGCCACTGTCTTAATAATTTTGTAGATTTTTCCTATGTTTCTTTCTCTGTAATAGGGCTAGCAAATGCATCTATGGTAGGTGCAATTTCAAGAGTTTATTTCTGTTCTGATACCTTTGCTGTAAACGTTCTTCAAAGAAAACAATAGGTTGTTTGTGTATGTACCAAACAGGTGAACAGCAACAACAACTTTGCGGTCTGTTTGGATTATAAAAGTCAAGAAAATGCCTCTGGTTTGTAAAAAAGCAGTCACATCTGCATATTTTTTACACATCATTTTGAAAACATCAACTTCAGGTAGCAATCACAACAAAGATTTGCATCCTTATTCAATAGTTTCAAGTTCAGAAATAGATTTGTCTGTTTCATTCACCTTTACTAAAATACCAATTCTATGGATCTATGCAGCTAAAAAAAGAACATTTCCTTTGTGTCTAGAAGTAAATATAACAATTTATAACACATATAACTATGTTCATGCAGATATAGTTTTATCTGACTTAGTTTCAACCTAATTTGCTATCTCCTTCATTCTGAAAATGTCATAACCTTCCCTTATTAGCACACCATGAGCCCTTTTCCTCTGGTGCATGTTCTTTTCTTGAGGTCATGACAGGTCATACATTGCCCTCAAAAGACATGGCTATCAAAGTACCAATCATCTAACAGATACATATTGTAACTATGGAACAATTCAAGTGTGTCACTGTCATAATCCATTGACGAGGGTCACCAGCACCATGACTTGTTTTGTATCAAGATCAGAGTCCCTGAGTACTCCATTAACAGTCATGTAGTTTGGCTTTCATGGTCAATGGTAGTACACCTAATAGCAATAATTAACTATACTGTCAGAAATTCCCTTTGCATGCTTTTACTTTGAATGTTCATTTTGAATACCATTACATTTTTGTGTTCATATTTAACAATAAAAATAGTTCGTCAGAAGTAAGAAGTATGAGATTCTTCAGCTTCTCACTAAAGGTCATTTTGACCAATTACATTACAACAGAAAGGTAGAAAAAGAGTGAAGGAACACTCATTGGAAATCCTAATTGTGGTTCATCATAAATTAGATTGCATCTGTGGATGTAATTTTGCTTCCTTACTTATAAGAATGTGTTTATAAGCTGAATCATGCTAGTTCTCTATTACATATCCAGGTGCAAATGGGAAAAGAGGTAGCAAGTTATAGAAACATAGAACCATAGAAAGGCCTGGGTTGGAAATGACACAGAAGATAAGATAATTCCAACACTCCTACCATAGG
This sequence comes from Formicarius rufipectus, assembly GCA_013399695.1. Lineage (NCBI taxonomy): Eukaryota > Metazoa > Chordata > Aves > Passeriformes > Formicariidae > Formicarius > Formicarius rufipectus. The sequence continues at coordinate 54,961 of VXAU01002525.1, forward strand.
CACTCATCCCACCCACTAAAACAGGTTGCCCCATCCAACCTGAACTTGAAGATTTCCAGGGATGGGACATCCACAGCTTCTCTGGGCAACCTATCCCAGTGCCTCACTACCTTCTGAATAAAGAATTTCTTTCTGCCATTTAAGCTAAATACCTCCTCTTTTAGCTTAGACCATTCCGCCCTGACCTTGACCTACAACCCATGCCTATGTAAAAAAAAGTCACTCTCACTCCTGCTTATAAGCCCCCTCTAGGTACTGGAAGGCTGCAATAAGATCTTCCCAGAACTTTCTTTTCTCCAGTCTCAACAACCCCAGCTCTCTCAGCCTGTCCTGACAGGAGAGGTTCTCCTGCCCCCTCTGATCCATCTTGTGGCCTCCTCTGGATCCATTCTAACAGGTCCACACCATTCTTGTGTTGAGGAACCCAGACTTGGATGCAGTACTCCAGGGGTCGGATCTCAGGAGGGCCATGTAGAGATGTAAATATAGTTTCACTAAGGCAATTAAGTATTAATCAGTGACTTCTTTTTTCCTTCTTTATTTTAATAATTACAGATTTCAGGTTGCAATCTTCTTGAACTCTATCTGACTAAAAAAAATTCAACATGACTTCTTGCAAAACCTGAAATATTAGTAGAAAATAACTCTCAAAAAATGCTGACTTTGTTGAAAGTAAGTTCTTTACAATGTTCTTGCATTCTTTTTAATTTGGTCAGATTTTGTGTGAAAAAATCTAGAAGAAATAGACAAATCAAATAAGAAATTTTATTCACAATGATTAGGTTTTTTAGAGTAAAAATAGACTTTTTGTAGAAAAAAAAATCTAAATCAAATGTAACATTAATACCTTTTAAACTTTTCACCCTCTGAAGAATTGGTGACAGTTTTCCAAGTAGTTTAAAAAATATTCTTGTTACCTTTGCATATTTCACTGAATGTACATTCTACCTACTAGGATCTGTCTGCTTTACTGTTTAGTTTTCTTATTCTCTGCTTGGGCAATTATATTCCTCTTCAGGAGATGAAGTACAGAACACTGTAACAAGAAACAGTACTCCTGTTGGTGCACTGGTGTTGAACAGCTCCAACAGTCCATACCAGAGGTGTTTGCATTTCAAAGCTGAGTGGAAAGAACCAGATAATAAATACAGTAGGTTTAATTTCTACACTTGTGTGTCCTCATGTGGTCAGTGAAAACTTGTGAGACTTTATTGAAGTTCCTAGGCAATTTTGTTGCTTTTTTGTAAGAGGAGAACAGGAAAACTGGAGAATCTACAGTGCAAAATGATGTGTAACCCAATGGTGGTGAAGATGAACATTTTGACTAGCACAGGTAGTCACCTGAAAATGAAAACTCTTTCTGTGGTGTTTTTTTTTTTTGTGTGTGTGTTTTTTGTTTTGTTTTGTTTTTGTTTTTGTTTTTTTGTGTGTGTGTGTGTGGTTTTTTTGTTTTGTTTTGTTGTTTTTTTGTTTTGTTTTTTGTCTGTTTTGTTTTTGGTTTTTGTTTTGTTGGTTTTTGTTTTTGTTTTTGGTTTTTGTTTTTGTTTGGTTTTGTGCTTTTTTGGGTTTTGATGGGGTTTTTTTTTGTTTTTGTGGTTGGTTGGTTGGTTGGTTTGGTTTTTTGTCTTGTTTTTAATTACACAGAATATGTTTCTTGTAAGTATCTTAATAGTACAATAAGGGAAAAGTGAGTATCTTCAGTATGCCTTAGGAGAAAAACTTGCAGAGATAAAGTGTTCCAGGTAATAAATACATCAGTCACGTTTAGACTGCAAATGGATCTTGCTCATAATTTGATATTCTTCCCTTTTGCTTACTGAGGTCTGAGTTCGAAATTGCTTTGAACTGTATGTTGTGTTTGATTTAGGAATATGTGCATACACTTCACAGTGAGCATAACCCCTTTCTATGATTATTCCTACAGCATACAGGATCTGCATTTCTGTAGTCTTTTACAGGATGATACTCATATTGCAGCTTGGCCAAGTTTGTGTCATTTTACTGTATTGTATTCCAACAGAAACATTCAGAAATTGTGACTTCAACCTGAGGAAATAATAAATTTTAGGGTAGTTTTGTGACTGATTTGAACTGGTAATTTATGTCTTTAAGCTCTCCCTCAACTGTGAAGATTGTGAATTTGCTTAAGGAGAAATTAAAATATAATGTCAGCTATAGTCACTTGAATCCAGAAGCTGAGGTTATAAGAAAAAAAACAAAACCAACAAACAAAAAAACCCACATACTTATATTCCTCACAACATTACTTAAACCATCTATGAAAAAAGATGAAGTTGAATCATAGGATGTCCTGATTTCCATGAATGCCAGTCTGATTTTCATGGGGTTTTTTTCCATTTTTCTCTGCCACATCCTTCAAAACATTACACTATAAAACCATTTCAGAGCCGTAAGAGAACTTAAGGACTGTCCATTTCTTATATCCTGGTCTCTAAAATGAAGAATGAGAAAAAAATCCTGTTTCTGATAAAACATAGGCATGATGCTTTGTATAACTTTTAGGAATTATAATAATGTATTATTGGAATATTAAAAAAAAAATTGAAATTAAATACATAATTTTCCCATATGGGAAGAGAAGAACAGAAAAACATTTGGAATGAAAATTGAAAACATTAAAATTCAGGTACAACTCTTTTTTTATGAAGAAACATCATATTGACCTAATTTTAAAGAAAAGTTTTAAGAAGATCACCTAATTTTACAGATTGTTAGAAGATGAAATGTCACTTCCCTTCTTTTCATGCTGTACAAGTAAGTCAATATTCACTTTTCATTTAAAAAGAACTTACTTCAGTAAAGTGATGTCTACACAGCAAACCCTAAAAACACATTCCCAGCTCTGTGCCAGGCATGTCCTGAATCCACACTAAGATGGTGCATATGAGTGTGAATCACCCCTCTGCACTGTGGTTTCAACACAAAGAAATAATTTGCACAGGATTAGACTGGAACTGTGATATACAGTAGCCATGTCTATATGTATGATTAAAACAGGATTAGAAACCCACCATGTAGAAGTATGATAAGTAATACAGCAATTCAGTGGTGTAGATGAGCAAGGATTTATGTCTCAGGTTCACCCCATGGCCTGTTTTTATTAAACAATGCACTTGTACCCCTCTGTCTACTGTGGATGATCAGTGATACTGAGATGGGTCACAGCAGGCATCAGCAAATATAGTCAAAGCTGAAGATGTGGCCATTCAGAAGAAGGAATAACACTGGTTCAAAGCTCTGAGTGCAAACAGCAGAAATATAATTGGTTAGGACCTCAGCATGTGCAAGAGAACATACAGTTTCTGTATTTCGTATTGCATTCATATCTGAAAATCCTGGCTTAGTTAGCCTGAATGCAGAGCCACTGGCCTGCACCCTGAATGCTCTGGGTAGGAGCAATGTGATGGGCATGAGAGGAGAAAAAGGGATCCAAGATGAGAGCTTAGGCTCTTAAGGCATTCTTATTCTCACTTATCTTTAGGCACGCTTGGGATCTGAACTGTCAAGAATCTGAAATCATTGCCTCTGAAAAAATCAGGCTGAAGCTGAACCACTTCTGCATCTGCTTAAAATACACTGAAGTTTCAAAAGCTTCACAAAATTCAACTGAAAACATTCTTCTCTTCTGGGTTGTTAAATTAATTTTTTTAATAGTTTTAGTGAGTCTGAATATTGTGCTTGCAAGCCTGATCTATCAAATCTTTCTATCTGACCTGGTTCTGTGTAACTGGGGGTGAAATAGGCAGATGTTTTGGGAAATTGCAGCTTTGCTCATCTTGCAGGCGGATCCCAGTTAGATTTATTTCAATGTGTCAGTGTTTTCCCTAGATATTCTCCCTCTTGCCTCTGTGCTTGTGACTGCTTAAAAACTAAAAATGGTAAGGCAACATCTCTGGGAAAAGGAGCCAAGGCATCTATTCATGGGCAAGTAGTGACTTACCATGCGAAGATGGCACCAGTGTACTCTCTGCCTTTGCTCCTTTGCCCTGAGCAAAATGAGAGCATCTTGTGAATGCAGGGAAAAGCTGCTTCAAATTATGTGTTAAATTATGTTCTAAATTACACACATTTGTTAGATGTTGCCAAAGGCCTGTTTCTGCCTTCTGCCTCTTCTAAGATACTGTCTTAGCACAGGTCAGTCAGACCTAAAGTCTGTTTCTGAAAACTGAGCTCAGGCTGTACAACTGAGTACTGACTCAGCTAAATAGTTATTTTTCTTAGAATGTAAATGCTCTACTGTGTGGGGGGTTTTTGTTTGTTTTTGTGGGAGGTTTTGTTTGTTTTTGTTCTGGTGTTGTGTTAGCTTTATTTGGGGGGTTTGGTAGTGTTTGTTTTAAAATAAATGTAGCTAATAACATTTGCTTATTTTGTGGTTAGAGATCATAGGTATTTTCCTTGCTTGATCCACTCAATTTTATTTTGAGCAACAGAGCACTACTATGAAATCTGAACTCAATATAAATCAACACTGTTCATTTTATGAAACATGTAAAGGACATAGCCACATTGCACATAATCCCTAAGCATATGCATCAGCTGAGATTTTCAGTCCTCTTGTGCAAAACATTTCTAGGCTTAAATTTAGTCATTAGTTCCTATAATAAAGTATTTTGAATTTACAGTTGAGGTGAAGCCAGAATTTTTTGTTCATAGTTTATACAACAGTAATTACTTCCTTAAAAGTCTCTTAGCAATCAATGGGATTTCTCCAGGCTAGATGTCAGTTATCAAGTGGAGCCATTACTGCAGTGGGTCCTTGCAGCCATTCAGCAAGTAGCTCTAGACTGGTTAATGAAGCCAATGTTATCTTTGTGCTTGCTACCTGCAAGGATTATTTACTTGTAGGCAGTTACAGTAAAAGGCACAGAAACATCTTACAAGAAAGTAATGAAGAAGAGTTTTTCATTGCTCTATAGTTCTGAAAGTGTACTATTTTTAAATATCTACAAAGTCGTCTAGACATTGTTTGAACAATTTTTCTTGCTGAGCTTTCAAATTAAAATGTTTTCTCCAAGAGACAAATATAATCTCCTTTGTAATTTAAAGTCCTGGGTAATGTGGTTAGGCCCAGTAACAGCTGTGATTTCTTTAGGGAGAGTTTAATCAGTTTGTTGTGACATGGTACCAGGAACTCAATTGTGATTGATCACTATTGCTCAAAAACTGGCCAGAAGTGAGTCTGAGAAAATCATTTGAACAGTGCCTCAGAGCTGCAGAACCTCAGACAACCAGAGGCCTCTTGAAGCTGGCAGAACATTAGCAGGCTTCAGGAAAGGAAGAGTTTCCGATGGCTCCATAAATATCAGCTTTGGCATAGCCAGGGGAACTTCTGTTATCACTTTTCTCAGTGCATTGGTTCTCAGTTGGATGAAGGGTAAAGCAGATCACCTTCTGAGGCCATCTTACTACTAGTAGTAAAGTGTCAGTGTATTTTCAGTATTTTTTTTCTAATATTTTTCATATAAAATAAATGTTCTGCAGTTCTTCTAATCTATATCAGTTGGGTTTTTTCCCTTTTCATAATACACGTAATCCAAGAGACTCCTATGCTCATTGATTTGCAACTAACGTTTATCCTAACCATAAAACTGCATCAATGATGCTTACATTAAATCAATATATCATGACTGATATAGAGACCACCCTTCTAAACAACATTGAATGTAAGGCATCAAGTCATCAGGCAAATTAATAGACTACCAATTTCCAAGGTAAATTATTTTAGTGACTATTTGCCTTTGTATTGGTTATGATGCCTAAAGATTTTAGAGTGTATTTTGCAGTTTTTATAGAGTTCTATATGTTGAATAAGTTTTTATAAGCTTCTCACATTTCAGGTGATATTGAGCACTTTCTCACACATTTCTGAAAAAGAACACCTGCAAGGACCCCAACTTAGGCAATGAGATAACTTGTAGTCAACACAGGACAGTCAGCTCAGAGCCCTTGGAGGAGCTTCAAGATGCAGTTCTGAGGAGTTCTGAGAGCGGACACCAGGGGAAAATGACTTTGATGCATTGTCTGAGAATTGAACCCAGGCCTCCTGTGTGGGAATGTAGAACAAATGTAATACCTCCTGACCACTGTCTGTGTTCTTCAACGGAAAATTGACGACTAAATTCCTGCAAAGCACTCTCAAAACATTATTAGAGTTTTTCATTAGAAGTTTCTAAGGTGCACACTAAAAGTATGCCTGTCAGCTAAATGTTAGTTTTTATAACATACTTGATATCTACAGTCAACCTGTGGTACCATTTCCCCTGGTGCCTACCCTCAGAACTCCTCAGAAGAGTCCCTTGAAGCTCCTCCAAGGGCTCTGAGCTGACTCCCCTGTTTTGATTACAAGCTATCTTATTGTCTAAGTTGCAGTTCTTGCAGGTGTTCTTCAAAACAGCATGTGCTTGGTAATGTGTGTCTAACAGAAGTTCAGGAATGTGTAAGAAAGTGCTCAGTATCAACTAAAATGTGAGATGTTTAGAAAGACTTATTCAACTTATATAACTATAAAAATCTGCAAAATACACATTAAAATCCTTAGGCACCTGTTACATAGTGACTTCCACTTTCACTCACGAGATCTAGTTATATTTCTTTGTCATGCCTCTACTGACAGAAATCTTTGATGTAACTAACAAGTGACATGACAAGAGGAAGAAGCCTCAAGTTGTGCCATGGGAGATTTACCTTAGCTATTAGGAAAAATTTCTTCATTGAATGGGTTATCAAGCACTGGAACAATCTGCTCAGGAAAGTGGTTGAGTCACCATCTCTGGAGCTGCTTAAAAGACATGTGCATGTGGCACTTGGAGACGGTTTAGTAGATTTGGCAGTAGACTTGATGATTTTAAAGGGTCTTTCACAACCTACATGACTCCATGATTATTTTCATAACAACAAAAATCTCTGAAGGATTTTTCTCTGCTTGCTAGCAGTTACTAATGTCTGTGCCATTGTACCTTAACCAGCATCACTACCACTACTGTAAAATGATTTGCTGTGGGCTCCTTAAGATGATCCAAAATCATTATACTGTAAAGTACACTAATATGGACAGAATCAAAACATCACTATTTGCCCTGTGCCGCTCAGAATCCATTTGTGTCCCAATAGATTGCCAGTGCTTACTACAGTAATGTTGCCATTTTGCTGGCAGTGATCAAATCTGCCTTTTTGTGTTTTTCAAGCAATTGATACACCCTGGTCGTGAAGCCTCAAGCTTTACTGGGTGTTACACTTAAGTTTCAGTCTCAAAGAGATTTCGCTTACATGAACTCTTGTAAAACCACTTCTTCTTTGGTACCTTGAGTTAATGTCCAGACAGTAACTGCACATTTTTCTCTGTTTCTTTTAATTTGGTGATAAAATAAGCATTTTGGCAAAAAAGGGTTTAAAAGATATCACACATTACAGAAGCATTACAACAGATTACCAGGACTGACAAGCATTGCTATATTAAGGAACTTTTGTTGCACTCAGCTGACACAAACTTAATTCAACTTAAGTGAGGTATCCATAACTTACAGAATCACAGTTGCTGATCCAGATGTCATATTAAAGTAAAGCTTATCACCATGAGCTATTTAGTTTCCTGATTACCTGTTTCCCAAGTAAATTGTCTCTAAAATATTGTTCTTTATGCTGTACATTTTTTGTCTTGAAATGGTAAAATGGAAAAACATAGACAAGGGGTGAGAGAACAACCTCTGGAAAAAATAAATAATGAAAAATTTTAAAGATCAGTTTAAGGAAAAAAAAAATGTTGAGAATAGCTTTCACACGTAAGAGATACATTTTCATGATCACCATAGTACTGATATACCTAAACAGAAGGATATGAGGCCTGAAGATTAGAGAAATAGGAATAGAATAGGAAAGTCTGTCAGTAGCTGGGTAAGAAGTTGTTTGATGTGGTGCTGAAGGAGACTATAATCCTTAAGAAAATTGAACCATTATAAGGAGAAGGGTACAAAGTCTAGTGAGAAGCAGCCACAGAAAACATGAGTGAAGATTAAAGACTGACTAAGAGGAGAGGGAAGACCTGTAAACCAGAAAACAAAAAGAAATAAAATCTAGGTGAAAGCCTCAAAAGCTGAAGAACTCTCAAATTCTGCTACCCGGTGATAAGAAACTGTATAAATAAGACACTTTAGCTTAAACATTTTAAAGTTTTTGGTGTAACTTTAGGAATTTTAGTTGTAAGATTTAAGTTTTAGTTGAAGGAACTTTCTGGCTATACATGTGGCGGAATTTATTAGTAGCAAATGTATTGTTTGCAGGAGGCTGTGAGGCCTAGCGAAGAGCTACAAGAATTCTAAAATAGAACTTGCTTCAAGGTTACCCAATCAGAATTCAGCTGGGCTATCACAACCAGCTACAAGACTGATAAAAACAAGCTTAGGGACTTTCCAAAGAAAAACAACAAAACAGGGCATGCATCTAAGGAAAAGGTCAAAAGCTCAGAGTGATGAAGAGCTCCTGAAAGACCATCCAAGAAGCCAAAGTAAGCAAAACAACCCCCCAAGAGAAGAACTGCACAAGCACCAGCCAGTACACCACCCCAGTTACACCCAACTATGCATAAGAGTATCAGTACACACTATCAATATGTAACAGAGTTTTTAAAAAGTGCTTTGCATACGTAGGAGAAAAGTGCATAAAATGTGTGTGTTTGCACAGCATGGGTGGAGTGGGTTAGGTTGAGCTATCCACTCACTCCCTGCTGATGTTCAATAAACTAATACCTGCTGCTCAAAGGTGCAGACTCTGAGCAGTTCTTTTCTACCGGGATTTACTGGCAATTTTGGCATAACCAGTGCCAGGCAACAAAATAGTTGTATTGTCCAAAAATACAAAAAAAAAGCCCAGGTAAAGAAGCTGTACAATACAGAATTCTAAATAGCTTGGTTAAAAAATACATGCTATCCCTCCCCTAGTGGATGGATGCAGTCTTCAGAATATGTTCATTGCTGAAAAAGTGGAATAGTAGGAAATACCACACTGAGGCATTTGATATATGTTCACCAATCTGTTTTATAATCTACTGTAGAAATCACAAAATGCCAGAAGACACCATATCTCATATGCTTGAGTTCATCCAACTCTGTTACACAATATCTAGTATCTGTAAAAAAGTAACTCTTTATTATCCAATGGTTAAGTTTCTGAAGTCATCTGTGTGTTAATATTATTTTAATAGATGAGCCAGAACACATTATTTATATGTATGCTTATTGTGACTTGGAATATATCCAAAATTAGCTGGACTGAGGGCATGAAAGTACCAGCATGATTTATCATTTTTATAGTGAGATTGATTTTTTGTGCATGTCATTCCTGCACCAAGCATTACCACATTTTCCCACTTTTTAGTTAAAAGTGTCTTTGTTGACAGGATGAAGTGATTTCTAAGGAGCTTAGCTCTTAAGTGCTGCCTTTTAAGACTTGAGAGGATACTTGGAATTTTGAAGTGACTTAAACATTTTTAAAAGAAAACATTTTTATATCAGTTGTTGTCTTTCCCCTACTATGTAATAAGTCATCCACTTCAATCCATGTCATGAGGGATGCGGTATATGTAACATCTGCATCTAACCATCCTTATCCACTGGAGATCCATGTTCTCCAACAGAAGATCTTCCAGGCTACATATTTAAAATAGTGACAAAGGCTCTTAGCTGGATAAATGGATTTAAGTAGTCAAAGTCATCCAGAGAACTGAAGATCTGACCAAATCTAAGCAACTATGCTGCTGTCAGCTGAATAGCTCAGAGGTCTGTATTAACAGAAAGCACTAAACCTCCACTGTCTGTACTGGAAGTTTAAATGATGTAGCTGATAGGTAGACATCTATATTGAGTCACCTAGAGCATCTAAAATCTGCAAATGAATTTGAAGACTGCCTGACCACCACATCTAGTGCCCTTTGAGGTATCCCAGTGTGTTCTAGCTATGCTTTAGCTGCCTTTTCAGAAAGTGACCTCTGGACATCTCTCACAGGTCCTGGCATTTTTTAATTTTTTTTGTTTGTTTTGGTTTTTGGGTTTTTTTGTTTGTTTTTCTTTTTTCGTTTTGTTTTTGTTTTGTTTTTGTTTTGTTTTTTGTTTTTGTTTTTGTTTTTTTTTATTTTAGGGTGAACCTGTGTTAAAGTCTTAGCTTAGTTCAGTAATTCACCATTGGACTGTAGCTCCTGGTTGTGCCCATCTACTGTTTGAGTTTGTATTATGAAACTAACCTAGAGTATGTGAACCTGTTTCCTTTTTTGATTAAATTTGACTAGAAAATGCCTTCAGTACATCTATTTGAAGCTTTCTAGCCACAAAAGTGAACTTTGTCACCAGACGAGTTTATATAACTCTGACATGTATGCTCACCACCCACTGTTTCACTCTAGAGACTTGCCCCTGTAAGTTGGGACTGTATGTTAGGTTGCATCAAAAGAAGCATGGACGAGCAGGTCAAGGGATATGATTCTCCCTCTCTACTCCACTCTCATGAGACCACACCTGGAGTACTGCATCCAGTTTAGGGGTCCCAGCACAAGAAAGATATGACCCTGTTGGAGAGGGTCCAGAGAACGGCCAGGAAATTGCCTGAAATGTTGGTACAGGGATGGTAGACATGACAGAAGACCATCAAGCATATCTGCTCCTTTCTGTAAGAACAACTAGAGACTGTGTTACTCTAGGAAATACAAAGTGGTATTTAGTGTTTTTTTTTTGTTTTTTTTTTTTTTTTTTTTTTTTTTGTTATTGTTGTTGTTTTTTCCCTATGAGGGAATTTAGGCTTTCCCTGACATCGTCATTACTTTTGCAGTCTATGTATGTTACTCAGACAACTCTGAGCATGGTAGTACCTCTGTATATAATTTTGTGACAAATTTCACAGAATGTAACCAATATCTGTATTATGGTGTCCTAGTTACAGTGCCTGGGCCTAGTTTATGATTGTGTGGTGTAACCAGATCTGTGCATTCTACACCCTCTATGTAATTTCTCATGAACTGTTAATAATTTGCAGCAGCTGCCCAGGGTACACTTGACAGCTCAGGCTACAATCTGGGTGTTAAAGAATTCTGTGAGACAGGGGAGTGTTCCTGTTTTCACACCAGTACTCATCCGTGATAACTGCCCCCGCAACCTGGGGAAGCATCAGTAACTTCACACTAAACCTGAGGGGTCATGTCTGCTAATGGGCCATCAAAGATTCTAAAAACATCCCATGACTGACAGAGTTAAATCACCCACTGGGAAACTCCCAGCCATGAGGGATGTACTGGGCATTCACACCTGAATTTGAGCATGTATAAGCGTCAGGTTTTGGGGATTTCAGTACCATTCATCAGATCCAGAGGAGGACTAGAACCTCAACAGGACTGTGATTGCCACTCTTGACCAGATTGCGACCATCATCCTCACCAGGTGGTGCTCTGCATGGGGGATAACAAGCCCTATTCTGCTCATGCCCCAGGGTTCCAGGTTATACATTTGGATTTTGTGGGTTAAACCCAATTTTTATTCTGTATCACTGTATTTATTATAATCTTTTTATTAAATTGTAACTCTAACTTGTAATCTCTTTTGAGTTAATTTTTTTGGTTAATTTCTCCTGCTGGTTTACCTTTAAGCAAGCACAAATGGTTTATTAATAGGATCATACCTCTTTGGCTTTTTCTTTCCTTTATTTCTTCTGTAGTCATTTTCAGTTACTTAATTATCACTTCTTTCTCTTCAGTTCATCACACTATGTTCATGGAGACATCCAAGTGACAATGTACATTTCTCTGTATTACCTTCTTCTGCTTGCTATTGCTCTATCCATCTCTAACTCACGCATTTCTACTGCAGTAACAAAGATTGCAAAATAGTTTTCAGCATAAAGAGAACTTCAGCAAAGATGCATATTTGCCATTTTCTTAGCAAAAATTGCTTGTGTTACGAAAATTAAAACTTAAAGTGCAATTTCTCTAACTTACCAAGAACATATTGTCTTTGTTGGAGATAATTTCTGTTGCCTGCTTCTTGCCAGTATCTTGATTTACCTTAAAAAACTAAGCAGTGTGAAGCTGCTCCTAGAGAAAAACAAAAGGAGTTTTCATATTGTAGCTTTTCTTTTCTGTAGGTTTCATATTTTTGAAGAAATAGTGTGCTGGTATCCTTGCTGAGAACTGTATTAGCAATTAAAAGCAGAACATATGCTAGTGCTCATACGATACACATATTTTACGCTACATGAGTGGTTTTGCAGTTCATAGACTCACAGTGTCTTCAGGCATTTAGTTCCTGCTTCAGCAAAATAATTATTCAGAATAAGTGTAGAGAATATAATTAAGTGTATTGACTTTACCAAAACTAATGGTTAATAAGGGAAATGTGTGCTGGCCAGGACTCTTGATTCTACAGGTTAGTCATATGTGTTGCCATACATTTGTATGACCTTAAAAATTTACAGTAAAACTGCTTTTAAAGCAGATGTAAATATTTCAATGATGTCACAGCTCTTTCTCAGTTTAAGAAGTAGAAATTGTTCCCTTTACTGCTGAAAACAATGTGGTAGCTTTTTTTTTTTCACTCACTTTAATCTTTTGTACAAAATTACAGAGGTGGCAGGTGGGCACCCAAGTTGCAGACTCTCTTTGACTTGACTTTTTCCTACTTCACATCTCCCAGGACAGCACTTTCATTAAAAGATTATGGAAAAGACAAGGAGTTTCCTTGAAACCTTCCAGAAAAAAAGTCAGATTCATAATGCCAATGCCTAGATCTTACTCAGAAATGTAGCTGATTTATGACTGGCCTGTCACCAGGAATTATGACTTTAGAAGCGTAGTCAAGTTTCATATCACAGACTTTGTGGGTTCGCTCAGAAAAGTGTAAGTGACAAACATCTCCAATCCTAAAGGAGCATTGTGAGGCCAACTGTGTTAAAATGGGTGGTTCATAGATCCTATCATGGTTGAAGGGTTTAAAAGTCTAAGAAAGATGTGCATTTGAGTGCTAATATAAATGTAAACTTAAATGCTAATGTAAAGTGACTGTAAATGTATCAGATCAGAAAATAATGTCTTACCTCCAGTTTATGCTTAGATTGTTCATGACTGCAAAAGATATAAAGAAATCAAAGTATGAGGTCCACAGAGCCATGATGTTACAGCACTGTTATGCCACTGATTTACAGAGGCAGAATAGCAGAGGAAATAAAAGTGTCATTCAGTATCTGGAGAAGAAAAAAAAAAAGAAACAAGTTGGGTTGTTTAGTGCTTTTTTTAAGACTACTATTTCTCATTGAATGCTCAGTTTGACACCTAAAGGAGTGATTCATCACAAAATACCTTAGTTTTTCTGCTACTAGAGTTCATTGATATTGCTAAGCAAAAGACTTTGATCTTGATCTTTAAAATATTACCTATACACTTCATGTTAGTGTGAATTTAAGCATCTCAACAGTTAAAGCAGGTTGGCTGTAGCTGTCATTTTTGGGCGGTATAGCTAAGATGGGAAAAACCTACTAAAAGAGGTAGTAATAACTAGATTTATAAACTGTACTGTTGTAGAATCAGTGAAGTATACTGGTCCCCCTGGACCTTGATTCTGTCCTCGGGTAGGGCTGTTGACTGCTCTTGAGCACTTTTTCTATCTGCAAAACAAAGGAAATAGCTCCTATATTGCTGTGCAAAGCTCTTTTCAGAGAAAAGAAAACAAAAACACATGTTAAACCTAGACATTACCAAGTACATACATTTGGTGGTTTTCTAGCATACCCAATTTCCCTTACCTTTAGCCACATGATGATCATGGATTTAGCAAACTTTTCAGCTGGCAGCTACATAGTCAGAATTGGATTTTGCTTACTAACATGCATGCCTCTGCCAAACTTCTCTCATTTGCATTATATGAACTCTTTCTCACAGTTTATTTCCCCTTATTCAAACAAACAATGGCCTTTGCAACAACAAGCAGGAGGAAAGTTATTTTATGACAGAAAGGACCAATTTTTTAACATGTGTATGACCAATGTTTATGGGTTTTTTTCCCCCACTAATTCCTCACAAATAGGTTATGCTGGTTTTGTTCTCAGCAATATTTTCCATTCTTTCAAAAGATGACAAAATTAGGTCTTTGTCAGTGTATTCCAGACTTTTCAGGACACATAATAAAATATGAAACACTAGGTTTTATGTAGATGGGCTTAGCAAAATTTCCATACAAATTTAAACTTAGAGAAAGAAGTATATTTTTTTGTGTCTGTCTCAAACCATTTGTATTGGGAATAACTGTTCATGATTAATTTCCAGGAAGAACATTGCTCCTTTGGTAGCCAGATAAACAAGTACAAAGTGAGTGTTTAAAAAAAAAAGAAAAAAAAAAAAAAACACAACAAAACAAACAAACAAAAAAAAAAAAAAAAAAAAA
>VXAU01002525.1:69402-99475 GCA_013399695.1 Formicarius rufipectus
AAAAAAAAAACAACAAAAAAAAATGAAAAAGAAAAATCCTTTCTTGTTTGCTTTCATAAACATGTAAGGAATCAGAAATTCTGGTCTAAGTCTATTTAAAAAATCTTTATCTTGAGTTTGTGTATTTTATCTTTTATGATTTTATAGAGATGATCTGGTTGGATGCTTCACTGATGAAACTGGTGGATTTCCCTCAATGCCATTCCATAAATTCCATTCCATTTCCCTCAATTCCATTCCATAAAACTTTGCCAATTTCTTGCCAACATTTTTGTTTGCCAGTAGAAATGAACTTCATTTCTATATTAGAAGAAATAAACACTTTTCCATAAATGAAGTAGTTGAGCATTTGTTCATCGATAAAATACCCTAATTTTGACATGCTCTATAAGTTTAGCTTCTGTTTTTTAATTTCTTTCATGAGAAGAAAACTCCTTCCTGGAAAAAACACCACCAAACAAACTCAATTTAAGTAAAGCATTTTAGTATAAAGAACTGAAAACTTGAAGCTTTCCAGGAATCTCAGAGCTAAATTATCCCTGCTTAGGTTAATATTTTGAGTATATCAACTATATTTAAATATACACATTAACTCAATGATATGACTCTTTATATGGACTCTTAGAGTGTGTGACTGACATTATTGGTTGATGTTTATCATGTAGCAGTTGTGCATTACATAGATCCACAATCATAAATCACCTGTCATTGATGACCTGATTTTTTTTTTTTAAAAAAAAAAAAAAAAAAAGTTTGTGAATAAGGTGAAAACTATTTTTCATAAGCTGTGAGTTTTGATCTAGCTGAGCTTTCCTGAGCGTAAATGCAAAAGATCTATCTGGAATATGCCCATGGATAATTTGTTAGGCAGCAACTTTAAAGCATTCACAGCTTTACTATAAATTTAAAATTACTTTTGGTAAACATATTTAAGTTATATGAAAATTAATGCATTTTTGAAAGATAAATCTGCTTTCCTGAACAAAGCACCATTTGCTGGAAAACGGAGGAGAAATTGGTAATATACTTTTCTCCTCGCTTTTCTTGCGCACTGTATGGTCTAAAAAATAATAATCAGGTCATATGAAAACACATGATGGGATGTTGTGAGTGGACCAAATACTTGTTTGCTCATATGGACGAAAACATAAAAAGAGAACTGGAGAAAATACTTGCAAGCATTTCAATAGTTGTCTTGAAATTTTACAGTTGGTAAATTTATAATTTTTCCAAAGTAAACACCAGTGAAAACCAACACAAGTGGATTCTCATTAAATAGTTAAATGAAGTTAGGCAGCTCTCAAGTATCAAGTAGTGTAATAATGTATTACCGTCTAAATCTAAATTGTCTCTAAACTGGAGATTGACCCTGTTTGGAGCTGGGATTTGGACCATTTAACTACCAGAGTTCCCTTCTAACTTGAATCATTCTGCTGAAAATAAAAAACTCCTTAAAATGTAGCACCTTGAAAAAACTGCTTTTTATTTTTTTTAATGAATTAACTGATGGCACTGACATAAAAGTACCCTAGAAGGGCTTATATCTATTTAGCTGAATCTGTTTCTAAACTACTTCAAGCTGAGGGATTTAACTAGCATGAATTTTTAAAATTAAGCTAGGGTATCTCCCATTATAGACATTCACACAGACATTTTTTGAATATATTAAACTGATACATAATCAGCTTAAGCAACACTGAAAAAGATACTCAATTTCAGTGAAAATTTTTCACTTCCTATGATTCATAAAAGAAATGAATAATGGGGGGAAAAGAGGTGGGGAAACATTGTGGTGTACTTTATAGGTCATAAAGGAATAGAAAGGGAACTAACAATTTCCTGGTGATTACTTCTAAGAAAGCAGGTTTATGCAAAGCCTATGCATAACTATGATGTAAAAAAAGTGCAGCTATAATTTTTAAAGTGTTCTGAAACTATAATAATATTATAATAATCCTAGGACACCACAGTCAACTAAGAACACTATGCCTTCACTGTAAGTGAACACTGTACACATGTAGGCTTTTGTACTTCAGTTCAGAAATGAATTATGAAATTCTGTGGTGGTTTGACCCACAAAATGGCTACCAAAGCTGCTCTATCTCTCCCCTTGACAACCAGACAATAAAATATAACAAAAGGCTCAGGAGTTGAAATAAAGGTAGGGAGAGATCACTCAACAATTACTCTCATGGGTAAACCAGACTGGACTTAGGGAAATTGATGGAACTTATTAACAATAAAAATCAGAGTAGGGTAACGAGAAATAGAGTAAATCTTTAAAAATGTCTTCCTTCCACACCTTACTCCTTTCTGGGCTTAACTTCATTCCCAGTTCTCTACCTCCTCCCCGCCAGTGGTACAGGGAGATGGGGTTATAATCAATTCATCCCATTCTGTTTCTGTCATTGCTTCCCCCTCAAGAAGAATACTTCCCTGGCTACAGTGTGGGGTCCTTGCCCTGGGAGATTGTCTTCCATGAACTTCTCTGATCTGAGTTCTTCCTATGGGCTACAGTTCCTCACTACCTGCTACAGCATGGATCCCTTTCCACAATGTGCAGTCCTTCAGGAGCAAGCTGCTTCAATGTGGGCTGCACTTACCTTCTTAAATATATTATCTCTGAGGCATTAACTACCATCACTGGTTGGCTTGGCCTTGACCAGTGGTGGGTCTATCTTGCAGTCAGCAGGCATGTGTTGTGTTGCATTACCAGGAGAATGGAGTATGCTTCTGGAAGCTTCTCAGAGAAGAACCTACCTCTGTAGTCCTGCCACTACCAAAACCTCGGCACACAAACCCAATACAGACTCAGAGAATCAAGATTCAAGGCAGAGCCTGAAAAAGAAAAGTAATGATTAGAGAGTTCTAAAAGACAATGTGCTCTTCATGCTTTTCCTCATTTGTTTAATAAATCAAATATTGTTGTGAAGAATGGGCAATATTGTGACACTTTGTGGGTTGAAGAACACAGACCAAAGATCAAATGTACATCCTATGTAAGAGCTGCAGCCATGAAGCTATCACTGGACATGGATATCTTGTCTTTTTTATTCTGAATGAAACCTAACTGCAGCTCCCAGGTGTAGCACAGACTCTAATACAGGCTACTTGGCTATTTTAAACAAAAGGGTCTCATTATATTAGTCCTTAATTACAACATGATAAACTTGTCACAAAGTAGCACTTTGGGACAAGCATAGTAGCAAACTTTACTGGAAAGAAGTTTGTTTCAATAAAAATCTTCAGCACCAAAGGCATCTGATAAGGTGACTAATTGAATAAAGAATAATCAGTTGAAACAGTGACCCAGAAAGACATTAACATTCCAGATTTACAATATTGTACAAGTACAGCCTCAATATAATTTCCTCAAAATATTACTCTCCCCCTTACTACTCAGTATCTTTGAGGAAGACAGAATTGTTTATCTCCTTTCTGACATGACTTGTAAAGGAAAGGTTTCAGTCCTCTGCTAACTCCAAATTCACAGCAAGGAGTTTTAAAACTATTTACTTTTTTTCTCAATATCAGTTTCCTGTTATCCAGTGATGATCAGTCTCCTCAGGACCATTTTTTGGATTACCTTTGTTGCTCTAATCTGTGCGAATTTTCAAACACTTTACAAACGCATATAATAATTAATTATGGGAAGGAGGTAGAGTGTTTTGTTTTTTCTTCACAAAGATGAGGAAAGTAGTGAAATGTTCCAGTGATTTCTCTTAATTTTCATTAATATTTCTGCTGCATTTTAGTATAAAACAATCATTCCATTTCATATGGCCAATTTGCATTTTCAATGAGCCTAAAGATTTGATACTTTTGATCAGACTTTAACACACACCCTTCTTATCTGAAAATACTGTTAAAAACATTATTTGTATTATAAGCAAAGCTTTAATTTGTACAGCCCATGGCTGTCTGTGTCATAAATATGCACATCTCTTCCTCAGCAAGACTTTTCTAAGCACGTTTCATGGCACTTTTCATATGCACTGGATTTGATTTGTTTTAGGGTATAACAAATTCTTGCTGTACTACAGGATAAAAAAAATCCTTTAAAAAAATCTTGCTTAGTTACAAGGCTGCACTCATGCTACAGAACCCTAAGTTTTATTAACTATCCAAATAACCTGTTATCGTTGTTTATGCACAGAACTCTCATTTTGTTCTGACTATTGTATCTACCTTTTCCTGAAATATCTTCAAGTCTATGCACTCGCCCTCAGTTACTAGTGTGAATTCCTTCAGCACATAATGATAGTGTTTCACATTCTGAGCCACCAGCACACGCTGCCTGCCACAGAATACAAATGTGCACAAGGTGGTAGTTTCATTATCTCAGGGTCAGTAGAATTTCAAGTACTTCGAAATTACCTCTATCAGTGATGCAAGTGTCAACTTAGTTTTAATAAATCTTTGGAAACAGCCATGAGTTACTTCTAGGACATCTCCCCATTTCCGGAAATACATCATTCAGCTGCCAAACCCACTATCAGTTTGTAGCAAATAGAATTTCAGCCATTAAATGCAAAGTCTCACTTCAGCTTCTGCATGTCATCACTCAGTGATAGCTAAAAGTGTGATTAACCTGAAGTTTAGCTGATATCAAGCCAAATGTTTGCTATTCCATTTTAACTGGAACAAGGTCTTGAAAAATTGTATTTCTTGCAGCATATGCATAAAGAATGTTATATTTTTCATACTTCTGATTATTCCATAGTCCCAGCTCTCAATTGCCATTGAGTTGTGTAAGGAGATTTTGACAGTTTCTTAGTTCCCACTTACTCATTTTTTTGGTTTTTAAAAAGCTGCACAAAAATATCAAATCAAATTGAAAAAAAAAAACCAGCCTTCCATTAGGAGGAGAATTAAAATATATGAGAACACCTTGTTTGCTGATAATAAACTAATATTGTGTTATGTATTCAGCAAAAATCCAACTGAAGTTGATGGGACAGCTGTGGTATTCAGTCAATGCTGACTTGGTTTTCTACTTCGCAATGATTTCAGTGACTATTCTCATTATATTTTTCACATATTTCCCAAACATTTTTCTTACTTCTGTCAAAAAAATAATGACCAAGAATATGGGGATCTCTGGAAGTCATGCAATCCAACTTTCCTTTAAGTGGCAATATTACTGTCAATAGATTACATGAACTGAAGTTTTGTTCAGTCAAAGCTTGAAAAGCCCTTAGGAAGGATAATTAGAAAGAGACAAAAAAAAAAAAATAAAACTTGTGAATGTTGTTACTTTTTTCAGTGGAATATTTTATAAAGTTAGTGGACATACTTTAACCTTGATTCTTCATATTAAATACTATTGCAAGTATCAGGGATACAAATAAGCATTAATATTAAAATCAATAAGGTTTCTTATTTTATTTACTATGTACCTGCTAATTACTGTTTTTAAGTTTTGGTGATTATGCTACCTCTACATTTACCTTCCCATAAATATTATATGTGAGGATTTTTTTTTTTTTCACAGAAAACATTTCAGTTTGGAATGGATAGAAGAGCACACGTGTAAGTTGCCAGACAGGTATTCCATGTTATCTTGTAAAGCTCTGCATATCTTTGTTTTATCTTCTGCATCCTTATCATGCCATTATGCCACACTGTGCAACAGTATGTGTCAGGTTTTATTTTCCTTCCCTCTCTCTCTCAGAAGACTGCAATGTGTTTTACACTTCTAAACAATCATTACCATCTTGTGCAAAATAGCACTTAAGCCAGCATTCAGCTTCACAAATTAAGCTCCAGTATTTCAGTGTTTTCTTATAAAAAAACTGCACTTCACTTTATAACAAAGAGCATTAATAAACTTTTTACTGTATTTCTCTAGCATAATCACTTAACAGTAGTACCACTGTTTTTATTGCTACTAGACTGTCTAATGTCACAAAGGGCAGACTGCATGTGGTCTATGAAAAATTTTAAGTAGCTTACAAAATAACTTCTCATTTGTGGTCCCTTTTGGCCACAACCAGTTGATTGTTAACATTGTGATAATTAGAGGACCCTCTTCAGCTCAGTTACAAAGCACAGCTGTTCAGGTCTAAAAGCTACAGGAGCTGCCAATCACTCTGAGCCTGGAACTGTCCCCTGTCAGGGGGTTTGTCAGTTGGTGAAAGACCCCACTTCACACTCCACAACTTGCTCTTCTACCCTTCCAGTTTAACCTACAAAGTGGTCAAAGGCTCTTGAAATTACTATTTCAGCAGTGAGAAGCTTCTGGAATCATAGATGAATAAAATTTGGAGTCTAGCGACATCAAAGGAAATGTACACCCTGTATTAAATACATGGAGAATTGCAGTTTTCAAAGCCTAAACAGCTATGCTGTGTAAGAAACATAAAAATACTGATGACTGAAATTGAAGTATATAAACTACTCAGATAATGTTTTGAAGTCAGTTGTGTTTTTTGACATTTGATAGTAGGTTATGGCAATGAATAGCAAAAAAAAAAAAAAAGTTCTGTATGATTGAAGTTAATGATTTGGAGCTCTAACTTAGTGGGGCATTTCAAATTACTTTTTAAGGAAACTTATCAGTTGTCTCAAGACATAATAAAGTGATTATAAATATCACCTAGTGAAAGGTAAATTACAAATTTTATTGAATTCTTCTTCCCTATATGTTTTAAATGAGAGTTATACACAGTGTAATAAATTAGCTATGCTTTTAATTAGAGATCAAATGTGTGTGAGTCCCAGACATGAACTACTATAACATATACAGTTTTATAGTTTTGACCTTTTCTTTAAAGTAATGACTATCAAGAACTGCAATAGAGAAATACTAGTATCTTTCTGTTTCATTAACTGGAAAATATAGGCAACCTATGCCGAAAGTAAAAGAACGTCTCTATAAATTCTAAAAAAATGGCAAAGAGACTAGGAAGACTTATGTAATGATATCAATATCACAGTTGAAAGACAGTAAACTGTTCAAATCTGGTTAAGACTGTACTTATTAAAATATGAGTGTGCCCATCACAACAATTACAGATTAATCCTTTCTACCTCTATAAAGAAAAGAAATATCAGATTAGAACATTTCATATGGAAAGAAGCTAAGCAAGAATATAATCTCTGAGACCATTTATATAGGCAATATCTGTACTATGTTCAAAGGAATGGACTAGTTCTTTAAGCAATATAACCTACCTGATATTTCTGTCCAACTTCCTTTATGAACTCCCAGCACATTGAAGAAACTGATTTCTCTGGACTCCATGTGGAACTGAAGGAAGTTGCCCCTGTTATATGACCTAGACTGATTATATATAATCTCTCACATGGCAGATTATGCATCACAGTGTCTGGTGCTAGTGTAGCAATTATCCCATACAGTATGAGGCAATCTTAGCAAACTGCAGTGCATCTATATCTTTACCTCTGTGAACAGCTGACCTTAGCTAGCTACCAGGTTCCCATCAAAGTTGCTCTGTCACTCCCATCCTATGCAGAATAGTGGAGAGAGAAAATTTCATGAAAGCATCATGGGTCAAGATAAAGGCAGAGAGTGACTACTTAGCAATTACTGTCAGGCAGAACAGATTCAGCTTGAGGAAATTATTTTAATTTCTGGCTGATCTAAATCAGAGTACAGTAATGAAGAGTAAAACGAAATCTTAGGACACTTTCCCTCCACACCTCACCTTTCTTTCCAGCCTCAACTTTACTTCAAACTTCTGCCCCTCCTCTCTGCCAACAGTGGGGGGGATGGGGAATGGGAGCTGTGGTCAATTGATCACACGTTATTTCTGCCTCTCCTTCCTCCTCAGGAGGAGGATGCTTTCCACTCCTCTCCTGCTCCAGTGTGGGGTCCCTCCAATGGAGCACAGACCTTCATGGACTTCTCCAGTTCTCCAGTCTTCCCCAGAGGCTGCATTCTTCATGAACTGCTCCAGAGTAGGTCGCTCCCACAGAATGTAGTCCTGCCAGTAAACATGCTCCAGCATGGGCTTCTCTCTCCACAGGGTGACAGGCCCTGCCAGGAGCCTTCATCAGCACAGGTTTCCCACAGTGTCACATATTCCTTCAGGGCATATCCACCTGCTCCTGTGTGATGTTCTTTATGAACCAAGAAATGGATATCTGCTCCACTGTGGACCGCTATTGGCTACAGGGGCAGTGCCTGTCGCACCATGGGTTTCACCATGGACTGCAGGAATATCTGCTCCAGTGCCTGGAGAATCTACTCCCCATTCACTGAACTGGCTGTTTGCAGAGTTGTTACAAGTATTTTAAATCCTTTCTACCACTACTGTCACAGAGCAGTTTTTTCTCTCTTCTTAAATCTATTATTCCAGAGGTTCTGCCACCATCACTGACGGGCGCAGTTTTCACAAGCAGCTGGTCTTTCTTGGAGCTGGCTGGCATCTGCTCTGTCAAACATAGGGAAAGTTTGTGTCATCTCACAAAATACACCCTTGCAGCTCCCCTGCTACCAAAGCCTTGCCATATTAGCCCAATACAACTTTGAAGAGCGACTAATGTTGTTGATAGCTGCAGATGAATAGCTGCACCCTTTTATACGATTTGACATGAGGCACTGCAGTCTCAGGGGCACAAGACAACTTGCTAATATTCAAAGATCACCTCAATCAAGCTCAAAAGAGGATGTCAGAAAAAAAATGTCAGGAGGTCTAGATGTATGAACCACACTCAAACACAAAAAGGAGTATAAATAAGATGAAAGCAGAGATGTGTAACCTTGGAGGAATACAGAGAAACTGTGTGACCATTCAAAGATGCAGCTAGGAAAGCCAAAGCTCAGCTGCAAACGAATGTGGCCAGGGATGTCAAAGGTATTAATGAAAGGTTTTTATAAGTACACAGGAAAAAAAAACAAAACAAGACAAACCCGAAAACATGGGCTTATTGGTCAGTGGGATGGGGGACCTGGCTGCTCAAGATATGGAAAAGGCCAGGATACTGAATGCCTTCTTTATCTCAGTCTACTAACCTTCAGACCAGGAAAAGGCTGTAGCAAGGAAAACTTATCCTTGGTGGAAGGTTACAGAATACCTCAGCAAACTGGACATACATAATTCCACAGATCCTCACAGGATGTGATAGCTTTTGCTTGATCATGCAAACTGGAAGTGCTTGAGAACTGGAGGAGAGTAAATGTCACTTCCATCTTCAAAAAGAATGAGACAAAAGACCTGGGAAACTACAGGCAAGTCAACCTCACCTTGATTCCTGGGAACATGATGCAGCAGCTAATCCTGGAAAACATTTCCTGCCACATTAAGGACATGAAAATCATCAGGTGTAGACAGCATTTGTTTTTACCAAGAGGAAGTCATTCTTGATCAACCTGACAACCTTGTATGACAACCTTGATAGTTGAAAGGAGATCAGTAGCTACTGTCTACATAGATTACAATAAGGCTTTTATCACTGCCTCCTGTAAGTTCCTCATAAAGAAGGTAAGGAAGTATGGCTTGCATGAGGTGACAATAAGGTGGACTGGAAACTGGCTGAATTGCCAGGCCCAAAGTTGGTAATTAGGGTAAGGAAGTCTAGATGGAGGCAAACTTGTGATGTATGCCAGGGTTAACTAGTGGATCCAGTCACATTTAACATCTTCATTTATGAGTTGGATGATGGGGCATAATGTACCCTCAGTAGTTTATTCATGATTTCCCTGAGTCTGCTGTGGCATGCAAAACTGGGAAGAGTGGCTGATACACTTGAGTGCTGTGCAATATGCCCTTGTTCTTGCAAATATCCCACAAAGAAAGAGTAGGGTTTTTTTTCAGCCATCCCCAGTGACAGAACCAGACTCAAGGGGCACAAGCTGCAAGCAAGAGGTTCCCCCAGAATACCAGAAAACATTTCTCCTGAGGTCTCTTCCAACCACAACCTTTGTTTTACAATGGATGAATCACAGAGTATCTAAATAAGCAAGCCTAAGTATCCTGAACAGGTTAGGAAACTGTGTCACGAGGATATACAGACTGCTTCATAACAAACTTTCTAATTAGTCAATTTTGTAATCTTTATGGTCAGGTGAAATGAAACCCAGTTACAACTGCCAAATATGAGGAGTGTTGAGATAATTAGCTAGGATTCTCCATCCTTTTGCTTTTCTTTAAATCAGAGCACTTAGACAGTTTGCATATTTTCTATGTGAAAGAAAAAATGATAATATAACTGAATTTATTAATTTGTTGTCTGCCTAAAAGTTCATGTTTTCTACATAATAATAAATTTGCTATGATATTCTTATACTTCCATTGCATTTGGAGGAGAAATTTCAGACTTTGTAGGGGATAAGAGTTATCTTTGCTTTCAGAGCTGCTAGCACACAGTTATCGCAGCATAGACTTCAATGCATAGAGCATGTTGTAGCTTGGGTTTAAGCTTGTGGCAAGACAGTTTCATCTCATGCTTAAATTCCTGCAAAAGACTTTAAAAACAATAGTAGTGGAGATAAAGTAATTCTTTTACTAGAAGCTTCTAAGGTGCACACCAAAAGTATGCGTATGCACATCAGCCAAATGTTAGTTTTTATAACATCAAGTAATTAACATACTTGGTATCTACAGCCAACCTGTGATACCATTTCCCTTGGCGCCCATGCTCAGAACTCCCCCTTGGAGCCCTTCTAAATGCTCCAAGTTGACTCTCCCGTTTTGACTACAAACTATATTATTGTCTGAGTTGGAGTCCTTGCAGGTATTCTTCAAAACATCACGTCCTTGGCAGTGTGTGTCTAACAGAGATTCAGGAATGTATGTGTGAGAAAGTTCTCAATAACTTCTAAATACCACCTAAAAAGTGAGAAATTTAGGAAAACTTATTCAACTTACATAACTCTACGAAAATCCTCAAAATACACATTAAAATACTTAGGCATCACATCTCAGAGGCTCCCTGAACTAGTTAAAGGAATGGTAACTGAGTAATGTTTGACTCTCTTTCGTATTCATGTCTTTGACTGCTAGATAGCTGTGCCCATAGAGAATTATGGACCTAGTTTGTATCATCCTTACCATCTACAATAATTTCCAAATGCAGCTTAACAAATTACTTTCTGTATTTACAAACATTTTTTTTTTTAATTTTCTACTTGTTTCTGTATTTCTGTCCCTTGATGTACTGAAAATCCATGGAAATGGTATGAAAAAAATATGGCTACTGTGTATGACCACTGAAAGGAAAAAGTTGAAAGTTTAAAAGTTGCCATAGCATGGTCATCTACTTATTTTATAGAAATGTTTATTATTGTCATGAGATCATTTTAATTCTGATGAAGAATTTTGTGTGGGATTTTTTGTTTGTTTGTTTTTAATTCTGCCATTGACTAGACAAACCGACCAACAAAGAAGCTAAGAAACAACACCTACTTCAGATAGCCAAATAGTTTTAAACATGGAGAATTTAATCCTGATAGAAGAAGTTAATATATGTAAATATATTATCTGCTTCAGGGCTGCTAAATCCTATATAATGTGCTTGGGAAATAGATCTCAAATGAAGTACACACCAAAAGAGTTACTGCAGTAGCAGAAAAGCATTCTTTGGAGTTGTAATGTCTGCAAGTTTTAGCAGATCCCATCTGCCAGACAAATGCAACAAATACATTTGTCATACCTGTGGAGCACACCTTTAATTTGCTGCTGAGCAACAACAGAATGTTGCACAGGAAATTTCACTACAGCTTTAATTTCAAATTGATATTAGGATTGAAAAGATTTTAGAGCCCAAAGATATTTCAGGAGTGAATTTATGTTCTGGAATACAGACACTTACTGTGTGATTTAATGTTGACTGTATAACCTTGTGATATGACTGGCAGAGCAGGGCAGAAATGTTGCAATTCTCAGGCACTACAGAAGACATAGAGTTATCCAAATCCCAATGGAATGCCACTGAATTGATGAAATGACCGAGAAGGCCTAATTAAAGCTGTTCAGCTCAAATGTATTGATGTATTACATCTATTATGGTTTTGTTCAATAGGTCTACCTCATGAATGCTGGCAAGCCTGTAAAGCAAACTAAACAAATTGCATAAATAATGCTGGAAGGTAAAGAGATGCCCATGGAATTAAAGCTGAATAATGCAAAATTCAACAGGCTGCCCTGTGAGCTTGTTTTCACATAATATTTTATAAAAAAAAAATTTCTTACATTTTATCAAGTGAGAAAAGATACAAGCTCTAAGACAGAAAATGGTGGTGTACTTAGCAAGCATATTTTTATTCTGTAATGCAAAACGTAATTCCTGAAAATTAAAAGGTTCTTCAGAGATTATGTCCCTTTTTATGATTAAAATATCTCTGAATATTATATCCGTTATAAAAAAATAGGAATTCTCATGGTATTTCATTTATGCCTGAATTCTATGGGGAATAAATTGTTACAATAGTAATTATAACAATTATTTTAACAGAATTATGTGTCTTCAATCTGATTTATCTTTTGGTTGCACAGTTTTAGCAGAAAACAGATATAAAAATAATTTGGCATTTTCTGCTGGCGAGTAGTAAAATCTGAAAAATACATAGAATGAGAAAGACCAGTACTATTCACAAAATGACACTGAATTCATCTGCTTGTCTTTGTCTACAAGAAATTCGATAAATCTCATAAAAACCTTTCAAATATCAAACTCTGATTTACTATTTAAACTTCTAGAAACATTAAAATACTTTAGCTTACTGTTTAAGATTAGTATGAGAAATGGGTTTCTTCTTTGTTATTTGGGAATGTATATGTTACACCCCAGTCCAGAAGCTCCAAGTTTTAAAGGCGCTCACTTTAATTTTAGACTTTTAGACACACAAACTCTTGCAAAGCTTTTTGATTCTTTTATACCTTGAGTTCATGTCCTGAGAAAAATTACACATTTTTATCTTAGAGATTTCTTTTAATTTGGTAAGAAAATAGGCATTTTGGCAAAAAAGGTTTTACAGAAATAACATACAACCTTACAAAAGCATTATAAGAGATTACTGAGACTAGCAAGCATTGCTATAGTAAAGAAATCTTGTTACACCCAGTAAACAAAGTCTTACAGAAAATAGCTGTTTAAGTTACCCACAATATGAAGAATAAAGGAAAGGAGATTAAGAGAATAATGAGAGAAAAATAAGAGAGAAAATAGTTACCACTGGAAGGTCACATGTTGCCATCTTCAAAGACAACAGGCCAGGACAAAATGGAGACCTTGTGTGTTCTTCTTCATCTTCTGTGGTCACTCTCCCCGGGAGGGACCTTTGGCTCACTGACCACTCCAGTGTCTCCCTGGCCAAAGTGACAGGCGTCACAGCCAGCCAGAAGCTCCGGGGCTGTGGTGTGGGTGGGCTACCAGGCGGGTCTTGTTGACTTACAAGTTCCCCGTGTGGTCCTTATGCCATTTGGCTGCCAACCCTGATGGCTCTCTTGGCTGAGCATGTGGACACTGTCCTGGAGGCATGGTCCTCTCTCCTGATGCACACACACACATGCAACCCCCCCCTAAGGTGGTTCTGACCCAATGATCACTGATCTGGTGTGTTACAGTATAGAAAAAGAAAAATAATAATAAAAAAAATTAAAAAATTAAATTGTTTGCCAGAAAATGAGAAAAAAACCCTTTCATTTCAAATAGGCAAGACCAGCTGTGATGTATTCAGGTTTCATTTTCGTATTTGCTAATTTAAGAGTTTTATATATAAAAGTTTTGCTTCAACCTGTATCAGATTTTTCTTGCTTTTTTGGGGATCTAAAACTGAAAAATTCATAATTTCCCTAGCTCTTCTGTACAGTTCATTATAGAATTCTAGGTATTATTCACTATAGCTAATCTGAATGAATGTATAAATCTCTTTCAAAGACAGGGTGTATGAATGTGCCTGACAGTAATTTTAAAAATAAAATTAATAAAAGGTATAATGATTCTTTGTTTTCCTTTCCTGAGGCATGGATTTCTTGTTTCAAAGAGAGATGACCCAGATATCTAAGTTCTTCAGTTTTTTGGGGTCTCCTGGAGAAACTAGCTGCTCCTGGCTTGAGTGTACTTTTCAATGGACAATAAACTGGTGGGATGGGTCAGCCCAAAAAGTGGTGATGAATAGTGTTACGTCCAGCTGGTGACCAGTCACAAGTGGTGTTCTTCAGAGCTCACTGTTAGGGTCAGTTCTGTTTAATATCTTTATCAATGTTCTCGATGATGGAATTGAGTGTACCCGCAGACAGTTTGCAGATGACATCAAGTTGGGTAGGAATGTTGACCTCTGGAGGGCAGAAAAGCACTTCAAAGGAATCTGAACAGGCTTGTTCCATGAGCTGAGACCAATGATATAAGGTTCAACAAGGCCAAGTGCCAAGTCACGAAACTTGGGTCACTGCAACCCCATGCAATGCTACAAGCTTGGGGCAAAATGTCTAGAAAGATGCTCAGTGAAAAAGGACCTGGGGGTGCTGGTCAACAGTGGCTGAACATGAGACAGCAGTGTGCCCAGGTGGACCAAAAGACCAATGGCGTCCTGGTTGGTATTCAAAACAGTGTTGTCAGCAGGATGAGTCTCTGATAAGAAAGAGATAAATTTTACTGTTGGACACAAAATAGCTAAAGAGGATTCTGAAAATACAAGCTGACAAAAAAGCCTATCTAAAACATGCTCATAGAATACATAAGGAAAATTTTTAATTGTTATACTGAAAGAGACTTTGGAATGATAGCAAATAGTGATGCCCCTTTGCAGATACTGCTATGTATACTCAGTATGTATGCTCAGCATGTATCGTTTTCTGAGGTAGGACACCTCTTATATATGTCTTCAGTTTTAAGCAAAAGAGCTGTTCTGAGTCTTTATGTAGAAACGTTGTGTCACACAAAAGCAAAATAATTCTTTTTCGGTGGAATACCAGATCCACCTCTTTAAAATCCAATAGGAACCTTTGCAAATATTTTTTTAATTAATAATTTAATTTAATTTAATTTAATTTTTTATTTAAAATTGTTGACTCAAGGTGATATCTCTTGTACAAAAGAAATCTTTTTGCTTTTTAGTGGACTCTGGTAATTTTTAAGGATTTCAGTATGTCTTTATAGTCATGGCAAAGTCTTTTAAAAGAGGCTAGCAATTTTGATTCCATCAACATCTGATTACCCAAGCAAATTTATTTAAAGGAACTGTTTTTCAGCTGAGATTGCTTGGAATCTTTCTGGTAAAAAGCTCCTTAAAATCACCTCAAATGATAATGGAGTTCATGCACTATCTCCTTTCTAAAGAGCTTAAGGTTTCTGTTGGCTCCTTCCCTCTTCCCCCCTCTCCTCTCCCCATTCTTCTACTCCGTTTACCATAGCAGTGTTGATGGCAAATATTATTCCACTATTGCAGTATTCAGTGAGATTCTCCATTTTTGAGTCCTCTCTGTATTCTGAATGGAAATAAATCCTCACTATTTTTTTTTCAAAATTCTTCTAAAAAACATTCACATTTGACACAATCTGATGTATCAGTTCTTCATTCAGATGCTCATGAGGAAATGTGCTTATAGCACATTTTGTTTTGAAAAGTTTCCTAAATGGCTCAGTAGGGGTCAGGACTCTTAGAATTACACACACAATTATTAATAAAACTGATTAGCAATTTTTCAGTTCTGTTAGCTGGATGCTATAATTGTATTTGTATCAATATTCAAGCTGTGCCAGTTCTGAACAATCCTACCTCCAGCTGAGATCACAGAAAATGATGCATAACCTCGAGTGAACATATTCTTCATCTCCATATCAAGTACAATGACACAACAGTACACACTAATGTAAAATTACTCAATAACATCTTGAAAGGTACCATCTGCCTTTCTTTTAAACCTTTCAAGATGTACTGGTACAGAATCATATTAGGAAATGAAGAGGAGAGAGAAGGTAGAACTAGAATTTCATTTTATTCAAAAGGTTTTTTTCAAATTTCAGTCAGAGCTCTTTCATGCATCTAGCCTTATCTAAAAAAACCACTCACCACATGACCCAAATTTAATCCAAGCTATTCATTCAAGCTCTAATCAATATGTCACTTGGAGGTGTTTTGCTGTGATGTTGTTTATATATTCAGTTTGAACTATTTTTCACTTCCATGTAATAATGCTTCAAAAATAAGGCTGTTTATGAACATCATAGCTGTCACCTGTCATGGAAAAATTGCTTCCAAAGTGTGGCAAATTAGATTAATATTCATGTTTATTCACACTTATTAGATCCTCATAAAACTAACCAGAAAGTTGTTTCCTTGAATGTTTCTCCTTCACAAAACATGAGTCAGAAAGTCACTCTCATTGCCCAGTATCTCAACTCATTCCCTAAGGATCTTCAAAACAGGGAAATAAAACTCCACTCTATCATGCAGAATAAACCAGCAATGCACCATGTAAAAGTCTGATAGGAATGTCTTTCAAATAACCACAGTTGCACAGAGAGTGTCCATTTTATATTGACAGTGATTTGGCAATGATCAGAACAAGAATTAACCTTGCTTTGACAATGTTTTTTTGGTCTTATTTGCATTACAGGTCAGTAACTGAATGATACCTGTCAAACTGTATATGATCACATCTGAGTAAATAATGACTTCTGCATTACAGGCTTTACTTGACAGTATTTTTCTCTGAGAAATACTAGCAGCAAAAAGCCCATTAACTGCTTCCACCCACTGTTCTTATATAATTTTGTGTATCCTTGCTTTCTGGGGTGATGGAGACACAAGCCATTTGTTCTGGTTTTGTAACAGGCTTCACATTGCTGTAGGTTAGAGTCTACTCCATCACATCACATGGCACAATGCAACCTAAGACATTAGAACATGCCATGGATTCACCGCTGCTGAAGAAATCTATAGTGACATCATGGTAATATTTTTTATTTATTGAAATAGACAGTCCCTTTTGCACGATGAAGAACTGAAATACAAAAGTAAATTAGAAAATGAAACTAACACCTCTGAGTTTCCAACAGTTGTGCTATGGTTTTTTCTTATATTATAAAGATGTTTCATGCTAGAATAACCATGAGAAATTACTGGCTGCCTAGTCGAAGATGCTTCTATAAGTCTCACTTTCATTAACAGGCAATGTGTGTCTTTGGCTTACAGTAAATCCACGTAGGGAACAATTACATCCCTGTCACATTGGTACACAAAAGAACTTAGGCAGTACATGTGAACAGCCAATAATTTCTCAAGAGTTTCAGGTAACTTACTGAAATACTTAACACTAACTCTTAGAATACATATTTATTTCTTCCTTTTAAATCTCATTCCCCACAGCAAATATATTTAGGCATATTAGTGAGTGGCCAAAACCAGAACTGTTTATTCTACTAGCTAATCCTATGGATTTTGCTGCAGTGGGATTCAGCCCTGAACCATCCATAATTAACACTTAATGCTGAAAAAACAAACAAACAAACAAAAAAACAGTCAGAAAACCCTTTGCCAAAGTTAATCAAAATCTAAACTTTTGCAGTTTCTTGTTCAGTCCCAAGTCATCAAAGGCAAACATTAAAATAGATAAAATGATTACAGCTATTTTAGAACAAGGTAGGTGGACCTGTGTTTCATGTAATTTTACATAAATGAAGTTGTGATCCATTTAATTTATCTTCACAAAACTTCGCATTACATTGAACAATGCTTTAATCCAAAGTTAATTCCGCTGAAACCAATGGTATCGATTGCTGTTTGTACCGTGATCTTTTTCAGATACGGGCTCATTTGATATTTATTGATAAGCATTTTTTGTAAAATTGGATTTTGTGAATCAGGTACTTTCTACTCACTGAAATGTGTTAGTGAGAATGGCATAATAGACTCCAGAGATTTGTTTGGCTATCTGAACACAAAGATACCTATTGCACTTTGAAAGGCCCTTAACTATCCCTTCTGATCTCCAGCTGCTGCACCAGGAATTCAGCAATCTCAATACTAGTCTTATATAGGTGTCTTATGGCTATATATGGATATTCTGTGCATCCTGTGTCTTAATCACCAGTTCTGTGCATTTCTCAGATACCTTATCTCTATCTCGAATAGCTCAAACACCTGTGTTTTAGCGGATGACTTAAGTAATACATTTCTGTTGCTTATGTTGGGAATTTACATACACAGCCCACATGTTGATACAAAAAATGTGCATGGATATCTGAATTTGGCTCTAAACCATATTCATATGTACTATAAAGAGTATCCTTGCAAAGACCTTTCTGAAGGGTTTTAAGACTGGATGAGGAATGAAATACTGTGTTCACCCCCCAGCAGGAATTGTCATATTGATGTAGGGTAACTCAATCCAACTCAGTCAAGATTGTGTAGTTTCATTTGGAAGTGCTACTGTCGTTGTTTAGGAATGGTATTCCCTAATTTAGTGTTCCCCCTGAAAGACTCCAAACTACATGCCACTTGTCCACTCCCCCCTCTTCTTTGCAGTGGGCTGGAAAGGAGAACTGAATGCACAAAAGGTAAAGATTATGGGTTAAGAACAATTTACTAGAAACTGCAGTGAAATAAGAAGGAACATTAACAGCAACAATATTTTAACAGTGTGCAACTGAAGTGAACAATTAACATGCAAGTGTTGTCATGCAGAACCTGGTAATACCCTGACTGCTCTGCCGTGCTGCCTGACCAGAAAGGACCCCTTTTGCCTGGCACCTGTGCACAACAGTGTTTTCAAATGTCCTCAGGGTCCTAGCTACTGCAAAAATTAACCTTGTCCTGGACAATTAACAGCACTGATTCTTATTACCTTCCAAAATTATTTGGGCTTTGACTTATCAGAACATATAATCTCTTGGTTAATACTTCTCCTGGTTTTATCTTCTTCTTAGTAACTGTTGTGTTTGAAGAGTAATGTTGATAAGTTGTTGCTAAGTAATGCTTACTGTAGGTTAAGGACTTTTCAGGTTCTTATGCTCTGCCAGTGAGCAGCAGGTGCACGAGATGCTGTTAGGGAGCACTGCTGGGGTGGATGACTCAAAGTGGCCAAAAGGATATTCCATTCCACAGAATGTCATGTTCAGTGTATAACTGGGGGGACTTGGCTGTGAGGGCTTCAATTGCTGTTCAGGGACAGGCTGTGCATTGACCAATGAGTGGTGAGCAACCATATATTGTATCACTTATTTATCTTGGTTCTATTCCATTCCTCTTTCTCTCTCTCTTTTTGTTTGTTGTTGTTTTTGTTTGTTTGTTTGTTTTAAATGTTAAACTATTCTCATGCCAACCAATGAGTTTTACTTTTTCACCTATTCTCCTATTGTGGAGAGTGAAGATGCAGCTTTCATGGTACTTGGTTGCTGTCTGAGGTTAAACCATAACAATATTTTACATATGATTCAGTTTGATGCATAATTTAAGACTTTTAGATTAGATTAATCTCACCCAGCTGGCTACAGATGCAGACATCTAAAGGTATGTATTCATGGTGTACAGTGAGATATTATACACATCATTTGGTGTCTAAAGCCCCTTAACAGAATTGTAGAATCATTTATGTTGGAAAGGGCTTCTAAGATCATTGACTCCAACCATTAACCTAACACTGCCAAGTCTACCAGTAACCCACATCAGTAAGTACTACATATATACATAAGTAGATGTGGTTTCTTACAGTCAAGGACAGTCTTAAGCTTGACTTAATTACCTAAACATTGACATCAAAAGGTAACTGAGTTTTAATAAGTTACCCTGATGGAGTAACAGGCTCTTGGAAAGATTTGGAGTCTTCTTTATATTCTGGATCTTGTGAGCAGGTAATTTATGGATACCTCAGCTATTCTTGGCTACATCCAATAGCATGAACTCCTTAGTTGTGGGCAACAGAATAAGCAACCAGTTGAAAAAAGATGTCTGCAGAGGGTAACTAAGCTCTCCTATTTTATAATGGGATTGATCATCCTTTGAAGGATCTCACTTTCTCTGGATCTCTGAACAAACATGGACACCTTAGTCTTAGATGGGAAAGCTTAAGTGACCTGAATCTTTCCCTTACATAGTAAAGCAAAACAAATGAATTGTCTTTGTGCCAGCATTTTTCTTCTCTCCGTAGGAAGGACTTTTGTTTTAAATTACTATAGCAATTCATGAATAACCATTAGTACCATCTGGCAAGCTTTCAAGATGAGTTGTTTTACTACACAATGCTTGCACTGGCTTTGATACAGTGACCTGCACAGTGTTGTGTCTGACCCAGTTTAACTGAGCAGAAACAGTACTAGACATTGCATTACTCATTTACCTGAGAAAGCACTTTTATAAGGTGAGACAAGATATAACATATCATGATCTGAGGTTTGGTGCATTAGAAATAAAAATAAAAGTATTCTCTGTCTCTAGTTTAAACTCTTATATGGTATGAAATACTTCACTTTATTGCAAAGGTGATTTATAAAACTTCAAAACTTGGGTAGATAAGCAATTTTCTGTAAATATCAGTGCACTAAATTTCAAATCAGCTTTTTTTTTCTATGACAAATCATACTGTAGAAAGAAGGAACTGAACCCTGATATGATGAACTTAAGTTTGTTTTTATTTTTCTTTTTAATAACAAAAAAATTAACTTATTTTAGTAACACAGTATGTGCTAATGAGATTGTGATCCAGCCAGTGCTAAACTCACTGCTACATCCTTTTGAATATGTTTGGCAAGATCCAGGAGTTTAACAGAGAAATCGTGTTTTATTACTGCCTTGAGGAAAGTCTCATGCACGGCTGCTTTAGTTCCTCTGAACAGAAGAAAGATCTCCAGAGTCTTTAGATCCATCCTCTAGACTCCTTTAGGATGACTGAACTGTGATTCATCATATTTACTACAGCATTAATGTCCTTGTTCCACTTCAGGGATGAGATACTACAGCTAGTTCTACTATGTTCAGTGGGAGGTTTTGGTACAGCTATATGCAAATACTACATGAGAGTAAGCCTTAATGTATACCCTTTACAACTGTTACAACAAATCAAAGTTAATTGTCCTCATTTATTTTTAAATAAAAAGCATGGAGCATGAGTATTCAGTCAATGTTGTAGAAAGTCACCATAGTAAGGATATAGAGACTTTCTGTAGAGTGCATTAGTAATAAAATGACCAGTCTGGATCAAATAAAGCCCTCAGCTATGCTTCATGCTTAATTACACTCAAAGTGATTCAAAGCTATTTGCTAGCTGTGTCTACTCTAATTTCTAAACTGATGTTCACAGGGCTGACGGAATGCTATAAAACAGCTCACACTGCTGATCAGGATGACCAGCAGCAGCACTAGAAACTAAAGGAGTTTTTTTGTTGTTTGTTGTTTGTTTTTTTGTTTTGTTTTGTTTTGTTTTTTTCCCCTTGCTTTCACTGATGGTGATTAGCTGGTGTACGGCTTAGGTGTCAAACAGCATAAGTCCTTTAGGCACACATGCAGCAGAATGGGCACAATGTGACTTGGAAGAAACCAACTGATATAAGGTGAAATTGTCTGTGAAAAGGAAGAGGTTGTTATTGGCTAGTTTTGTTAGATATCTCAGGAAGAGAAAGAAAAGCATCAGTCTCTGCATGGATCCTTACGGCTCTCCGGGATAGCAAGCCACTGACAATGACAAGATGCCATCTGTTAAGAAGCTATTCTGGAAGAAAACCAGACCTGCTCAAGGATTTCACTGCACTGCAGTGAGCAAATGGCTCATTTGGCTTATCAGGGGCTCAAGCATGTCTGCAGGCAAACATACTCTTCCACACACTAGCTTTCTGACTCAACTAGATAACTGGAGTGGTGAATCAATGATAATTATTTTAGGAATTCCATCATTTATTCTAAATATAAATAACTGTGTTAAATTATTGATCTTCACTTTTCTTCCAGGAACAACATGTTTTTTTCAGCTGGGAGATCACAGACCTCTCTGTTAAGGGTGGTTGATTTAAGACTTATTGCATGTGGAAAAAAGTAAATTTATCACACTGTCCAGCCAGTCCATATCTTATGTATTCATAGAATCATATAATCTTAGAATGTTAAGGGGTTGGAATGGACCTTAAAGATTGTCTAGTCTCAACTCACCATACCATGGGTAGGGACACCTACCACTAAACCAGGTTGCTCAAGGCATTATCCAACCTGAACAGTATATGGTTGGGGCATCCACAACTATCCCTTTCAGATACATTTCTGCCAAATTTTTTTACAAACATGGCAAACTTTCAATATTAAATGCCAAGCAAATTGATTTTATGTGTGTGAAACCTGGAAAATATCAGATAAATGAAATATTCTTGGCCAAACAAGTTGGTCGTTTGCAGATATATCTGTATATCACTCAGTTTATTTTACAAAACATCCTGCTACATCTTGTGTCTTTCATTATTTAAGTATAAATAAAATTCAATAAAATTTCAATTCTGTTGCTCCTTGTGTTATAAATATGAATTAACAAAACCTGTATTTCCTACAGAAGGGAAAAACAAACAAACAAAAAAATAAAATACGTAGAGTATGCTAATCAGTTTTTTATTAGGGCAAGTTTTGCATTTAAAATATTCTGTAGACAGAAGAATAGTGACAGTAGTGTAACATAGACCATGATACAATGAATATGATTGCGATAAGATGCATTCTGCAGGTGAGTTTTTAAAGACTTCTCAAATTTGAATTGCACAGTACTAATACATAATAGTATCACTAATAATTTAAAACTATGTGTTAATCCAGACAGACTGGAATCATTCTGAGCTGGAGCTGTGTTTGTACTTTAACATATCTTTTATAAACTTTTCACGGCTTGTTTTTGATACCCTCTGCATGTCTGAGTTTGCTAGTTTGTTTAGAGATCACAGCTTCAAGAAATCCTGCAATTACATTATCGAATATCAAACTTGTCAGCATTAGCCAAGATTATTAATAGCAGTTTTAGCAGACTGCAATAAATCGTGATCTACACTGTATTTTTCTCTCTAGTGGGTTAAGATCCTCAGTTAGGGCTCAGACCTGCTTCATATTGAACACAAATGAAATGTTGTTCATAGATAGTGTGACAGGAATTCCCAGAGATCAGCTGTGCAAATTATTCATTGTATACAGAGATAATTAAACTGAGTTCTCAACTGGTTTCAGTCAGTATAGGTCTCGTCTCGCACTGAGCTATACTATTTTTCTGAAACTGAGGTTATAACCACAGGCATCTGTTCATTAAAGCGTTATATGGAACTTTTCAATTATGCTATATCCTGATGTCATTTGAAATTTTCTTTCATTTTATTCCTTTCATAAACCTGGAAGACTCATTGCACCAGCCAATGGTCTCTCGCTTTTACAGTGACTACATTGAATAGTCTGGACACACTTATTGGCATCCTATTCCAGGGCCTGATAAGTTTTGTCTTTAAGCACAATTTTCACCTGGTTAAAAAATGTAACAGATGATATACCATTTTGGCTGTTAGGTACTTAATACATAGTAGGAAAAAAAAATATTTTCATTATTTTGTATGTTTCTGGTTTGTAAAGGGGTTGGGAAGGTGTATATATGTTACATACTTATTCTAAATCTAATAACTTAAATTTGAGTATTTTAATATTGAATTTATCCTCAACAGAAGTCATAAAGGACTATCTCTGATTCTTTCCTAAATCTGGAAGATTGCTTTGAAAAGTGTTGTGTTTTTTTTTTTTTTGGTAATAATAATAATAGCAGCAAAACCAACAAAACCAAATAATGAAATAGACAAAATCCTAATTTTTTATTATCCCTTGAGGCATATAATAGTCTATACAGTTCTTTTCTGGAGACATACATATGGAGACAACAGACGAGACAGAAAAGGAAGGAGGAAAGAAAGGAGGATAAGAAGAAGGAATGCAAAGAGGGAGGTGGAGTGGAAAAGAAGATAAATGGGTTAATGTCCATGCACAACATTGAAACCAGTAAAACTACCCCATTTTATATGACAACCAGGATGGGATCTTCTGTACATGAGCTTCAGATTTTTAGAATGAAACTAATATCAGAAAAGCCTGACAAAGAGATCTGTCAGTTTCTACTTAGCACATACTTGAAAGCACTTGCCTGATGTATTGTGTGGATTAAAAATCAGACTTCACAAAGTTTTGTAGAAGAGGCATCCCTAATGAATGTAATTCACAATAGTATCATCAGTTCAAGCAAATTCAGGTATTTATAGTACAGGTGTCTGTAAATAAGCCAGGTAGCTCAATTCATTGTCCCACATAAACATATCTATCATCATGTGAGTGTATCCAGCATAGCCTCCAGATGCTCTTCCAGGGCAGTGTTTCCAAGAGGTTCTTATGTAATAATATACCTGCCATCTCTAGGTGTGTGTCTCCATGGCTACTGCATGGTGTCTCAGATGACACCAGAAATTTAAATGTGAACATGTGAGTAGAGCTTTAGGTTCTCCTTGACTGAAATGTATTTCAAGGAATCCATCCAGTGTATAGACAGGTATGTTGCTATAGAGTATATTAAGGAAGGTGACTCTCTGACATTCAAAAAGATGCTTCAATTCCATCAGAGTCAAGGTACACTATTAGTCCAGCTTTGCCTTTAAAGCCAGTGTGTTACATTTACTCTAAATAAAGGAAATGAGAAAAGTGGAAAAAGGGTCAAAAAGGACAAAGACTTTAGAAGCATAGACTAGAAAGAAAAACAATGTAAGAGACTTAAAAAAAAAAAAAGGATTTTGTCTAAGATACTTTTTAATTTTAAAGGTCCGGCATTCAGTGCTAAAAGTAGGCAAGTTAAGCTCTGATTAAGCAAAAGATATAAAGACATGCCTCTTTTTCACTGAGACTTCTGTTGAATCACAATCACATCTTTTCTCTGGCTAAGGAAGAACTATTGACTGATAGCTTTAAACTGTAAATTGAGGCCCAATAACTGGATCAAAGCTGAAGCTTTTACCATAAAACTCCTAATAAAGGCTGTGTTTGGCAGTGTATAAAAGGTCTTCCCATTTCTTTAGTGCAGCAATTTTCAAGGAGGTCTAGGGAAAAAAAAATTCAAAAGGTTACTTAACAAGAATATTACACCTAAGGCATTGTGTTTTCACAATCATTTTAGGTGTAACAATGGGAAATCCAACAACATTTAAATCAGTAAGTGCTCAGCTGTAGAAAGTGTTAGACTCTACTAGTCATTTCTCAAGCATGGGAATTGTCCTACCGAGTTCCTACTTAATTATTTCTACCTTATTATTCATTAAGCTAGTAAGCTGTCTTTTCTGTAGTGTGTTCCATATCT
Source organism: Formicarius rufipectus (assembly GCA_013399695.1). Lineage (NCBI taxonomy): Eukaryota > Metazoa > Chordata > Aves > Passeriformes > Formicariidae > Formicarius > Formicarius rufipectus. Next base: position 94,650 of record VXAU01002525.1, read on the forward strand.
TTTCTCTCTGGAACTGGGATTGTATTAAATTACTGTACTTTACCTCATCCAAAATGTTTTACAGTTGCATTTTAATCACTTTAAGATGTTTAATTTTTCATATCCTGTTAATGATACTGACATATTTTGTATCATATTGCATACATATATTAAACATGTACTTTTGGGATAAGCTATTTGGAGGCAGGTTTGTCTGAACACACTCAATCAATGGGATTAATCTTATAATAGAAAACTCTTCCAGGGAATAACATTAGGTCTTTAAGTTGACACCCTGGATTTCATAGAATAGATAAATAGTTGATCAGGGTTTGCTGTTTATGGAATGAACTGGTGTATCCCAATATAGCAGAATTCTAAATAGATGTGCTTCCCAACATATGAATAGGTAAATCCAACTGCATGTGTGTTTCTGCAGATATCAGAGGTCATTAGTTTCCCTAAGCACACTTAGACCCCACTCTAGTACTTCCAAGCTGTTTACAGGGAAACAAGTAATTCTCCTAGAGTATTTCAGCAATTAAATGTCCTTACTTATAGTCCCTACTCTTCGTAACAGAACTGTTGTTACTGGAGACAGTATTCAGCTGAATTATTCACTGAATATTGGCCACTTATTCCAGACTAAATAATTTTTCAGGTCTCAAGTAGTGTTTTTCAATAAGAAACACTGCTGAAGTGGGTATTACAAACAGTCAAGGGCATATATGGGCTTTTTCCCTTGTCTTTTGCTCCAGTTGTCCAATGAACATTCACTGAGCATTCATAGAATCACGAAATCCAGAAAGGCTGAGGTCAAAAGGGACCTCTAGAGGTCATCTGATCTGAACTGCCAGCTCAGGTAGGGCCAGCATGCAGAGTTCTCCAAGACTGTGTCCGGGTAGCCTTTGAATATTTCCAAGGATGGGGACTCCGCAACCTTCCTGGGAATCTTGTAGCAGTTCTTGGTCACCCCCAGAGTAAAGATGTTTCCTAATATTCAGGCAATATCTCCATGTTTCTGTGTGTGCCCATTGCTTCTTGTCCTGTCATTAGGCACCGAAAAGAGCCTGTCTTCTTTATATCCCCTCTTCAGCCATTTATATACATTGATAAAAGCCCAGAGAGACTTCTCTGCTCTAGTCTACATTGTCCCAGGTCTCTCAGCCTTTCCTCACAGGAAAGATTGTTCCAGTCCCTTCATGATCTTTGGGTACTATGTTTTTGACTGTCTACCGGATATCCATGTCTCACTTGTCCTGAGGAATGCGGAACTGGACACAGAAGTGTGACCTCAAAAGAGCTAAGGAAAAAGAGCTTCCTTTCCTTTCCACCTGCAGGCAATACTTCTAATCAAGACCAGCATATCATTGGCTTTGTGCCAAGAGAACATTGATGGCCCAGGTTGTCTGTCAGGACTGCCAGAGCCTTTTCTGACAAGGTGCTTTCTAGCTGAGTGGTCCAACCATGTACTGGTGTATGAAGTTGCTCTTCCCCAAGTGCAGTACTTTGTGCTTCCACTTATGCAACTCCACGAGGTTCCTGTCAGCCAATTTCCTGTCAGCCTGTCAAGGTCCCTCTGGATGGCCACTTGATCCTCTGGTATATTAAACCACTCCTACTAGTTTTTTGTCACTGGCAGACTTGCTGAGGGTAAACTCTGTCCTGTGATTCTAATGAACAACACTGAACCCAGTACTGACCCCCTAGGACATAGTGCTGGTTGCTTGCTTCTGACTAAAGTTCATTACATTAATGATGATACATTGGGCCCAGTCCCTCCCAAGAGACATTCCTCCCTTTGTTCACTAATCTACAGACAAGTGCTGAGTATTTGAGTTTAATTCAGAAAGATTTTGACAACTGATGTACATTCCCCTATTGACAAAGGAGTTCAGATGCAACACACAAACAGATCATTATGATCTAATGGTGAAGCACCCTTCATTACACACACAGTTCTACTTTTATACAGTCTGTGTCTTCCAGTTATATGATTATACAAAGTAATTGGATAGCTCAATAGGTTCATATTTATACTCAGATCCGTTGGTCTGGTGTTAATTTGCTCTGCCTGAAGTCGTCCCCATGGATTCTTTCCAGGGACTTCCCAGAGGAATTCGGGAGGGTTTGCAGCTTTCTTTTTAATGAACAGGTGCAGATAAGAACATATCTATCAACTATAAACTATTCTTTTACTAGTATCCAAAAGTATGTAAATAAAGGCCTGTATCTTCTGGGAACTGCTTGCATGGATTGTTCACAAAAGTGTTTACAAAGTGTCTGTTGTTCTGCTTTATTCCACATTCTCCTACTGCCCTTTGTTGCTCTTATACACCAAAATAATGTCAATAAACATACTTTTGTGCTCATAGGACATGATCTGAAGAAGTTCGTCTATAGAGACAAACTTAGACATAAATATGATTAGCAATGCAGAACTAAAGATACAGTATTTTTTCAAATATATAGGTGTTAAAATTCTATTAAAGATGAATAGAAGCATGGCATTTGCAATTAAAAAAAATTCCCAACATTTTTTATTAGTTCTAAGTAATGATTACATCCAGTGCAGCAAATATGGTGCCAAATTTAGGTAATGCAAAGACACACTAATAAAGAAAATGGGGGAGATTTTTGTACAGTCTGTGTTTTGTTTGTGGGTTTTTTTGCAGACTGAGAGTATAAAAGACCTTATTACGTAGTCTGTAGTGGAGTCTATAGTCTGTAGTATAGTCTGTACATGTATATTGCTTAAGAGTTTGAAATAAAAGCAAAATATAAAAGTCTTTTCTTTACAAGTTTGCATCAACCAATTAGTATTATAATGTCTTTCCTATGCACCATAAATTCATATAGAGCTTCTAGGATTTATTTTTAGCAAGGATTTGCATAAACTTTATGGTTCTTTTATCCCTGAGAATGCCTTGGACTTGGGAATGATCTCTTGATAAACAAGATCCTCACAGAAATTGTGTTTGCACAGGCACGGAAAGTGGAAATTGATTAGCAAGTGCATCTTAAATATTGCCTCAGTTGACTCCAGTTATGGTATCCAGTTTATTTTGGTAAGTTCCTGTGTTTAGTTTCTAATAACTTGACTTTCAGTCTTTATGCTTGCCATTTGAAGATGTTCCTTCTTCTTCAAAAATCAGAGCTGAGAAGTCAAAGTTCATAGGACTTTTAAAAAAATATATTCTTCCTTTAGTTTTGGGAAAATTTTAAAAGGCCTACAGTTATAAATGTCTTCACTTGAATCGATCAGTTAAAAACAATGTTAGAGCCACTGGATAATGTAAGCCCTGCAAACTGTTCCTTCTGACCTATTTCCAATGTCCAACTTAATGTGAATTTTTTTCTGAAGAAGCCTATTTCTACACATTAGCTCTCAGGACCTCTGGGCAGCTGTCTGGGGTATAATGCATATATCATTGATACTGAAATTGAGACAAACAGATTTTAGATACACTGTTTGTTTGGTTTTTTTCCTTATAATGGTTCTTCCTAGTTTATAGGGGTGTTTGTTTTCCCTGTGCTGTTTTTTTGGAGTTGGTCAGTGTATTCTACAGTGTGGATGCATAAAACTAACACAGGATATTATGTTTGAAATGGAAAATCCCTTATTGAAGCTCTGAAAAGACATTGGAAAATATACATTTGTTGCTGGGATGTGGTTGATTTTCATTCAGTAAGAAGAGTTGCCTTGAAGATTTTCTGATTTTTCAACTGCATCAATTATTTTAACGACAGGTACAACTGACCTGCCTTCACCATGTCTCTAGACCTATGTGACCTCAGCAACAGCCCTACTGTTTCAAGGCTAGAGTATATTTGTTCAGCTACTGCCTGTATGTGGAAATATTAGTTCCTTTAAGGTGTCTGGTCAAAGACCTTTCCAGTGCAAAAGGGGATAATGAGAAAAGGATGAAGCCATAAACAAGAACATACAGAGATACAAACCTGATTGACAAATGAAAAGGGAAGAAGTCAGGCCTGGCCTGTCGAACAAATCAATGAGGATTTGTGAGAGTGTGGGAATGCTTCTTGGAGCAGTTATCTAATCACAGACCTTGTCAAATGGGAAACTAAGGAAAAGGGGGAAAGCAGAAACAAAATATACAAACCTAACAGATGAACATAATGGAGACAAAGATAAAAACAAACTTGGTCAGTCATGGTAAGCAATGGGCTACTGAGAAGCTGCAGGTAAGCTGGGATTTCACAACTGACAACAATGCAACCCCAAGTGTCCTGGGTGTTGGAAGGCATCAGTGGCACTACACCAGGTGACAGGGGAGAAGATCAGGGAGGAACAAAGAAGAGGTAAACAGAAATGGGTATAAAATGGTCCAGTCACATGTAAGAGGGTCACCTCAGTCTGCCTCTGGTCCAGGCAGAGGTATCAAGTGGAAGGGTCTGTGCTGCTATTCAAAGGGATTTCTGAGTGTGATGTGTCTGTGGGACAAGTATCCATGCAGGAGTGCCAGGCAGGCACAGGGGCCATGCCAGTGATTGGAGAACTCATGAATATGTATGTACTTGTGAACCTGGGCTGTATGGTGTCTGTGCTGCACTAGTAACCTTCTGCCTCTGCCTGCCCAAGGGGAGGAGATGTGTGTGTCTCTGTATCTGGTATGAGTGCTGAATGTGGGGACTGCTGAGCGCAGTGCCTTGTCTGAGGTTCTCTACGTGATCAGACACACTGTGTCCCACCATTGCTGCGAGTTGAACTCACAAAGGGGAAAGTGGCAGCCAAGTCCCTCAGCCGAGGCAGAGATCCTGGGGCTGGAGGAGGTGATTCTTCCTAATACCACATAATTCACTCATCTCAAGGATGTCTTAACTTT
>VXAU01002525.1:99481-119769 GCA_013399695.1 Formicarius rufipectus
TTTTTTTTTTTTAAGAAAAAAAAGGAAAAGATAAAGAAGTCTAAGTAAAGATAAATAGTAGAAGATTTTGATAGTAACAGATATTTTTCTCTTATAGAAAATAACTTGATAGAATTATGTTAAGAATGACAAACCTATGAAAATCCAATCTACAGAATTCCTACCAATTTCCCTATTATACTGTATGGGCTAAAAGCTGAATGAATGAATTTATACTTTTGGTCAATTGATAAGCTTGAGCAATTCTTGTATAAATATCCTGATTCCATTTGTTTTAGCCTATTCATTATTATAGACCACTCTTCTTAAAGGAACTTTTCTGAACTTGTTTACCTCACTGTTATTGTAAAATAGTTATGGAACATCAAGGTACAAAAGAATTTATTTTCTAGATGAACATATGAATAAAGAAAAACTTAAGAGATTTATTTATCAGGAATCAATTGACAAAAATAATCTCTTCACTGCTGCAAGTTTTCATGAGGCAGCAATAAAGAAAGGTCTTACTTTTAGTCAAATTTTAAGGGTAAAAATAATTTGTAGTAACTCCAATGAAAATGAAGAGAAGATAAATGAAGTTTCTTTGACATATATTGAAAGTGAAACTTTGGGGAGAGGAGAGAGTATATGTCAGGCAAAGGCAATATTGACAGTAAGGGCAGATCAGCATGGGGAATGAGAAAAACATATGCACATATTTAACGCTCTAACATAATAGCCCTAAAATATACATAGGTGTGCACTTTATACCCTAAGGGCAATCAGTGCATTTTCAGCCATTATATCAACATATCCAGATTGTAGGAATTATATTACTACTAAAAATATTTGTGAGTAGATCTGTACTATTTTCGCACTTGGAAAACTGTGTAATAGTCAGGTGTGACTCTTTCACACGTATGTTAACTAAGCACGGCTCCTTGAAAAAGTCTTGTGGGTCTACTGTGTACTTTTGCACAATCACAGGACGATTTTTTTCAGGAGCACTTCTTCTGTAGATGGCAACAGACACCCTCCAAGTCAAAGGCCAAATAGCAGATCCTGTCAATCACTATTTTTGGCCAGCCTTTTCTCACACCAGTAGCCAATTTATCAGATTTCTAGATTTATGCTGTGAAGAAAGAAAAGCTGGGCTGCAGTCCTTGTGGATTTGGGCATATCCAGCAACTGGGTAGCTTTTCGGTATTCTGCCTAGGCACCATAGTTAGCTGAACACTTCAGATAGCTATTGATAAATCCTGATGTACTTTTCCTATGATTAATTAGTGCTTTAGCCTCCCAGCACACTGTGGATGAGAACATTCATTCTTCTTGTGTCTGATAAAACGCACACACTGGTGAAAAGTATTATCTGACACAAAATCAAAGGCTGCTTCCACTTAGTACTGGACTGAAAAAGGAGGAAGAAAAGAATAATGTTGCATATTTAGGTCACAATAGGGTGGCATAAACATTGAGAAACACTGTCAGGGCAAAACTCACCACTGAACTGATGACCAGCAAACTTCCCTGACAAATCTAACACAGCATTCTGAGTACAAATGAGCATATGGATATTTTGTCAGCAGTACAGAGTGAGTCAGTGTGAGCCAAGCAAACTCCTATTGTGCACTAGCAGGAACAAGTTTCTAGGGCCTGAAGGTACTTTAATATGTTGGTATGGGGAAAAAAAACATTTAGCATGTTTTTAAAAAATGTCCTTTCTCTTGAGTTTCCTTTCTAAGCATACAATATTTGCTTGACACCTCTTATATTTTGACATTAGATTTTACACTTTTATTAGGAGCAAGACATTGTTTGTCTGCTAAAGAGTATTCACACTGCATGTCCCTATTTTTGCCTTGAGTGACTTATGTGAGGTTTTTTTACTGGAAATATTTTATGTTTGGTCTCCTATCCAAAATCTATTCAAGTCAATAGATTACTCTGAATGCAGAGTTTTCTCAACCAAGACTTTTTTCCTTGAAAAAAGTATATTTTTCTGACATATGTGCCTTTAGGTCTCCTGTGCTGGTTTAGTTAAACCGGCAGGAGAAATCAATCCAACTCAGAATGGGATTGCAAGTCAGAATAACAATTTGATAAAAGATCACAAAATACACTGATACAGAAGGAAACTTCGTTTGTGCCACAAAAACAGATGTACAGCCCAGCACAGTGGGGCACGAGCAGAATGGAGCTCACCAACCCCTGTGCTGAACACCACGTGGCCCCCCCGAGTTCAAAGTAAGAAGAAAGGAAGAAACCTGCTGGTGAAAATGATGGTTGCAGTCCCGTTCTAAAACCCCAAGCTTATATCTGCTTGAGCTCTGATGGGTGATTTACTCTGAGAGGTGAACAATGGCATATTTTTGGCATCCCTGATGGCTCATTAGCAGACATGACTCCTCAGGTGGTTGTGAAGGCAGGAAAACTTCCTTATCCCATAGAAGTTCCTAAACACCCAGTTTGTAGCCTGAGGGGTTGGGTGTGCCTTAGGCAGCTGCTGCAAATCGGCTATTCTGAGCAATTCATGAGAATAATGTCATAGAGGGTTTAGAATACACACCCACACAGAGACAAACTGATCCTGGCTACTATAACCAGGACCGTCTTCCCTCTTCCATTTCTTGTGTTTATCATCTTAGGTTTTCTAGTGATGCTCTCTTAATTGACTTTTTTGGCTTTCTTTGCACAGTCAATACAGCCAGTTCCTGTACCCTACTACTGTACAGAATGCAGCTACTATTGTATTCTGTTATGGAAATGGGAGTGTAATTGAAGTTGCCATATCCTCACTTGATAGCTTGTATATGTGCCCTTCAGCCACTTCCAGAAAGACTCACATATAAATGCTAGTTGCCAGTAAAATTTGTTTAATTTCTTCAGGTTATTCCTAACAGTAAAAGAATTCTTTAGAAAGGTGCATATGTTTGATGGAGGGTGGAAGAGAGAGATTTACTCAATACAGTAAGTATTACTTCCATGGTTGGCAACTTAAGAGAGAGCCCAGAGTAATACCCAAATTTAATGTTAGTGTCTTCATAATTTAATCTTATTATCTCTTTCATAATGAGTGAAGATAAATAGGTAGCTCTTAAATGTATTTTGAAGTAGTATATGAAATAGGAAGAATTCAGATGTATTTTTAAAATCTAGTTTTGATGAGAGCCCAGTAGGACTCTCTTCAATATCTATATAAGGGGTAGGGATCAGCAAATGATAAGCTCAAATGTGGATACCCTAATCTGTAGACACCTAATAGTAAGTGTCCAGCCTAACACAAGTAAATAGTGTCTCATTAGATTTAATGGAAATGTTAACATGTCAGTACTAAAATAGAATCCTACAAATGTGCACTAACATTTAATACGTTGTCTTCTAGAATTTTCCAGCACTTTTCTGATGACCTGCTTTCTATCCAGTCAGTTCCTAACTTTACAGTACTACGGAGTTATTCCAGTTCAGCTATGGGACTTTTGTCTTGTTTGACCTTTGTGAATGTTATTAGTCCATTTCTCCAGCATGTCGAAGCCACTGTGAATGGCATCCATCTTTCTATTGTATTACCTGCTTCCCTGGTTTGATATCCTTCATCAAGAGCATTGATCAGGCCTTGCATCAACCCCCATGGGGAATTATTTTTAGCTGATTTCCAGACTGATCCATTGACCTCTGTCCTCTGAGTTCAGCTTTATAGAGAGTTTCAGTCACTGTCAAGCATCTATAGGGGCAAAATCAGGGTCCATGAGATCTGAAGGACTTGAGTACTCTAATGAACTTGCTCAGTGCAAGGAGAATACATTTGCTTAGGGGTTCCCGTACACCTAGAAGACAAACTTCAGTAAACTATTAAAAAACTAGGAGGAAGGGGTTCTGGTAATGAAGATACTAGGAATAATGCTCTGATCAGCAGCCAGGAATAATAATGAAAGACTTCTTACAATATTAAGCAGTGCCAGAGTCACTTAGCAGTATGTTAAATACAAAGTGGCTTTAAGCCTAAAAGAAAACATGACTGAAATTATACAAAAACAATTGAAACTTTATTTTGAAAAGTATTAGTTTGCTGAAACAAAGTGACAAATTCTAATGGATGTCCTTAATGATTTTACAGTGGGACAAATCATCTGTGAAAATAAGGTGGTTATAAAAGACACTTACTGTGCAATATGAATGCTAAATGAAATCAGACATCCCTGTAATCAACATCAATAAAAGTACCATAACTAATTTTACGGCCTCAAAGAGCAGCATAATAAAATGTACCAAAAGAAAGAAGCTGTGACCTAAAAATATTACTGACACATACAGAGTTTTGCACATATATATACATATATGCATATTTAATTTTGAGTAAAATCCTTACAAGGGTAAAATGAAGATGTTCACAAAGATAGTCTGATCCTATTCCTAGTTATTCCTTTTGACCTTGCAGGAGGGGAAAAAAAACAAAAAAAACCAAAACCAACCAAACAAAAAGCACCCTTAAATAAATATAGAATAATTTCCAGTGAATTTGAGATGATATGCAGAAGTTAGGTAAATCTTACTTTTTCACCAAAAATAGTCTCTTCAGATTGCATAGTACAAAATCCCACCAAAAATTTTGCAGATTTATTAGAGATACACACTATAGAGAAACTATAGTTAATAATTAAATAAAAAGAAAATGGTGAAGACTAGACACACTGGAGCAAGAATTGTTTTTTTTATCACCAACTTAAGCAAAGCGATTTGAGGAAGTGACGCAGTAGTATGATAAAAGTCAAGGAAACAGTATATGAAGGAAAAGGATAAGTGAGTGTCTAAGAGCTACCTTAGATAAATTTAGTATTGAAATTTCTGATTTTGAATTATGTCATCAAATATAGATATTGTTTTGGGTAAAAACTAGTAACTGAGGTGAACAGTGCATTGATTTTTTCCAGTGGAGGAGATATCCTAGCTTTTCTTAGGGGGTAAAAATATCCTTCTCATTTTTCAAAACTACTGCTTTTTCTCTTATGCAAACTCAAGTCTGAATGAGAAGGTTCCTCTTTGCTTTATCCTTTCCCCACAAAATGGTGAAAAGCATTTTTCACATTTTCTTGTGACAGTAATGAATGTATTCTCCTTTCAAATTTACTATTGTGAGAAATTTAAAACTTGAGATCTTAAACCACAGAAATTTCCTGTTTTAAGAAGGTAGCATTTTATCAAGTCATAAAACAGTCAACTGCACATTTCTCTGAAAAATTCCAGAATTGCTTCACATCACTGCAATGACAAGACTTAGAGTCATAAAACTTCAGCCGGTGCTTGTCTTGGTGAGAACATGCACGTAATCCCCATCAGGTCCTTCTGCACAAGCATGAAAGCTGATCAAAAACATCATTATAAACATTTTGTTGTGAAGAAAGTAAAAGAAGAGTGATCTTAGGGAGAGAAAAAAATAAAAGGTGGATAAAGTTTTGGCTTTACTTCTGATGGACTAATACCGGCGGTGGTAAGCCAATAAGGGAAAGGCCCTCTATTTGCTATTTGCAGCAATAGAGGAAGGGTTCTGTATCTCAAGAGTGGAGGTGATAAAGGAGGAGTCTGACAAGTGCCTGAGGTGAAAAGGAGTGAGCCTTTATTAAATGAGGGAACCCCTCTTTTATAGAGGGACAAAGGAAGGTTCAGGAAAGAAAGGTGGGGTTAACAAGCAAGGAAAAGGGTAGGCGGGAACTTGCCAACTTAGGAATGAGTGGGTGGGTACATAACCTTATGAGTAACCAGGGGGTGGAACAAGAACAAACATGGAACGGATGCACTGCACCAAAAATGCACCAATCACAAAACTTCTATATAACTCTATTACAGTATGGAAAATTACTAGAAAACCGCTTTAAAAACCCGTTAATATAACAAATAAACAGTCTTATATTAACAATCCTATATTTTTAATTTCTTCCCGCACATGATTTGTCTTCCTCTTGCTTTCTCATTCAGTTTGGCAGTGTATTTTCTTCCATCTGTCATAATCCTCTCGCCGTATTTCACCATCATCACCCCCGACAGACTAAGGGTGAGAAAAGTTGTAACTTTGTTGCAGAATTTTGTGAGCACAAGTTAAGTCATTTGCATTAACTAGAAAAAAGGTAGGATAGTTCTATCTTGAGCCAGTGTTTTTAGGCACAATGCTGCAGAGATGAGCAATAGGCACATCCTTTAACCAAAACTCTAGGCCACAATATAGCTGTAGCATTACAATGATATCTTTTACAAAACTAAGCCCTTGTTCAGAAAGAGGTTAATTTTTTCTTCTTGCTTCCTCAGTTCCCTTTTTTTCCCTCTCCATAATCCCTTAATAACATTTGTTGTTAGTTGAAAAAATATTAGAAAAGACAGTGGATCCTATTTTCATATTTTTTGCTCTAAGAAACTTGTACCTCCTGAACTATTTGAACATCCATATGATTCACAGAATAGTGAAGAATAGGCTTTCTGAGGGAGGCATCCTGCCGTTGGAATCTCTCCAGGCCTCTTCAATGCAATACTAATTTCAAACAAATTTAATTACCCCCTTTAGAGTTTTGGCTTTTGCTTAATTTGTATAAATAATTTGGGCATCTAATTAACTCTCACTTTGTATCACATAAAATAATTGGGTTTGCTTTGTCAGGCAAAGTCTTCCTTTCAAAATGAATTACTCAAATGCAAGTGCTTACTCTTAGTTCAGGAATTACATCACTTCTAGCTTCATCATCTCTTTTTTTCTAAAGCTGTCTGATGTTGATCAGTATGGACGCCTCCTCCTCTGCTGCTGAATACAGACACCATTGACTTACTAATATCTCAACAATATTACAATACAGCTTCAGCTTTCCTGTGTTTTTGCTTCACCACTGCAGCATCTCAATACCTCTCAATCTACAATGCTCTTTTTCTGGAAGCTGTATGTTCTACAAAGCAGGGTTGTTCCTTTCCATTGTAGTGCCTGGGAAGTTCTGGCAAAGACCATAAGGACTCATTCTAGGAAGATCCAGGAATTCAGAGCTCATTCAGAAGTTGAGAAATTGCTAAGAGGAACAGAGGCCTTGGGCAGCCTTAGGAGAGGCTGGGCATACAGAACTCAAGCTGTTGCAGAGAGCCTTCCTGGAAACTGGCAGGGCACTACAGAATTTATTGTGTCTTGAAAAACCACTGAGATGACAGACACTTCTACTGGAACAAAGACTTGTTTGAAAAGAATGTGTCTGTGAGGAGAAAATGCTTCTTAATTTTTTCTTGTGTCTGATATAGTCATAGAGCAGGTGTCATCAGTTCAAAATTCTATATTTGAGATGTCACAAGAATTCCAGAATTCCCAGCCTCCTAGAGTAACAGGTGGGGCTTGGTAGAATACTCAAGAACAACTGAAATTAGATAAGACACATTGAGTATACTCAGATGCTTAGCAACCTTTGTTGCTTTAGGTAAACTGAAATAAGAAAGTTAATGATCTTAGTATCTTACTTTATGGTCTAGTGAAACCTCACTTTCTGGTCCTCAAAAGCCTTTTTATTTTTTTCTTCCCCCTCCCCTCTTGGTATCTCATTATAAGGAGAAACTCTTGGCACATCTACTTTCAGGCTCTGATCAATTCTGACTCATGTGGTGGAAGTCAGAAAATGTTTTATCTATTATGGCTTCTAGTTTCTTTTTCACAAGAACGCTTTTGGTAGAATAAGTATTGTGTCATATCTACCCAATGTGTTCATCCTACATGGTAATAGATACTCAGAAAGAGAAGTCAAAAGAGTGGGATTATTGCCAATAAATGGAAAGGATCCAGACGCTGTAACTTGCTGGTACCTAAACTTTTGAAAGGACTTCACTTCAGCTCAGGTTGTTTAGGACTCTTCAAATACTTTATATTATGCAATCACTACACCAAAACTGAAATAAACTAACCAACATCCCCAAAGTAGAATTATTAGAAAAGATTTTCTATTACCACCTCCTCATTGGATGAGTTTCTTATATCTGTGTAACACCTGATGCTTTGCTTACTGTAAAGAAAATACAAAGAATTGTGACATTATTTCAGAACCAACAACTTCTTCACTGTCAAGTTGCACCTATTTTGAGGAAACAATCCCTTCATGGAATGATTCTGTTTTTAGAAGAAAGCTAATGACAAAGTTAACATAGTAGCAGTGAAAATTATTAATATACTGGAAGCAGAAACATATATCCTAACAAACTGTACTTTTTATGTAGCCATCATTGTTTTAGAAGTGTGAAAATGCACAAGAATCAAATATGTTTCTGATGTTGGTCAGAGCCAGATACTGTGCTGTAGGTTAGAAAATACCTACAGTTGACAATTGCAACAGAAAAACAAACAAACAAACAAAAAAACACCCCCAAAAAACCCCAAACAAACAACAAAACACTCCTGGTAAAACTACAGCTAATCTCAGACCATTAACAGCTGTCTTGTATCTGAGAGCCAAGGTCAACGTTTGTATTCCTTAGATACTTTTTTCCTAGCTGGTGGAAGTATAGACATTCTCAGAGTAAGAGAATTTAGATAAATGCCAGAATTCAATTGGTTCCTACAGTATTTAAAAAAGATGAGCATTTTGCAGTGTGATATACTGAAATGCCAAATGTCACATATAATTTTCTATACATCTTCACCCAGTCTCACCCTGATGAATATTGTTCTTCTTATTCCAATTCCCACATCTTCCCAATATTAACACATTAATAGTTCATCACACAGCTTTTTACAAGTCAGAATCCACTGTATATTTTCCAGACAGTGTTTTCTGAAAATGAATAAACTTTCTGATTCCTTTTCAGTGTAAAGGAGGACTTCAGGTTACTGCAGATCTCCCGGTCCTGTGATAGATAAGACTCTCAAGTTTACAGTCATTCCTAAATATCACTATTCAGTATACTGTGTATATCACAAAGAAACCTTCTCTTCATGTGCAATGTTATGAATTTTCCTGACTTGTGAAGTACTTAACTGACTTTGTTCTGGCAGATTTTCCTTTTTCTTTACCATATGTTTTCTTCCTCCACAGCTTTAATGAAGTGATCTTGGAGAATTCCTGTTACCATATTTATATGATGACTAACTCCCCAAGCAATAATTGTTGAATTTTTTTTTAATTGAACTCTGTTTTGTGCATACACAACAATAAATACCCCATAATTTTAACTTCATGTGGAGTCACCCATTTTTCAGTTAAATGTATAGGTTCTCAATAGGAAGATTCAGACAATAAAAAGAGTTGTGCTTAATACAGAATTAGATCTGTGGAAGACTTGGTGTCATACCACAGTGTGCCATACTGGCTTTGAAAACAGTGAAATGATTTTTTTTCACATATAAGGTGAGTTGTATAATTTTATGGTTTTGGTGGATTTTTTCTTAACTATATAAGCCTAGAAAAATTTTCAATACTTTTAAAATAATGAGATTTCATTTAAGTTTTTACCTTTCTGGATCTTGATCTGAACATAAAGACAAATACATTAGAAAATAAATAGTATGGATGCTTTCAGTACCTATAATCTAAAGCTCCTGCTACTTCTTAATAATCTTAAAAAATTTATGTATAGGACAAATGTGGAAAGCATAGGTGACATCCAAAATGTTCCAAAGAAAATGCTTCTCTGTAATAAATGAAAGATTTCCACTGCCTTTAATGCTTGAATATTAAATGCACAATTCAAAATCCTCTGCACCAGGTCTCCCAAATAGCATAAATTTCAGAATTCACAAACCTCTCAGAAAAAAAACATCCTCACAATTGTTGCTTCCTTACAAAATAACATTGACACCTCAGGGTTGGTCTTTTGTTTCCATCTAGAGTAAAGTGTGTTGATTATGTTCACAGAAGTAAAATGTATTATTCTCACTAAAAACCAAATACTTTCCTTTTAAGAATAGTATAAAGGCAACATGACCTATAGGGCATTGCTAAGGCATTGTAAAGTGCCATGGATATTTCAGGAATCATTGTCTGCTTTACAAGTTATTACATACTTCCCACTTACTTTCAAGATTTCTAGTTTCATTGTATTGCAAACTCCCCAGTATTTCACTCTTAAGAGCTAGCCCAGAATAAGTAAAATATCTTTATAAACACAAATTCTCTTTTAAGAAGAGAAAGCTACAGCATTTGTTCTTGTTTGGTTTCATTATGACTAGATAATTAAATTGAGATATTACACATAAACAGCTATTTATTTCTTATAGAAAAATTTAATTCCATGGATGAGAAGTTGCTTCTTCCCCCTTTTGTCCACTTCTCTTTGTCTCATTAGAGCAATAATTTTTTTGTAGGGAGACTTTCAGATGACAGCTATTACTTAGGTCCCATACAGGTAGTTATTTTTATACCTAATATATGCCTCAAAGATTGTATATTGGAGTTAACTCGCTTGGCTTCCAACAGTTAATCCAAGAATTCTGTTTATGGAGGAAACAAAACGTTGAAACAAACAAAATTCTTCAATGGATAGAAAGCTGTTTATAGGTGACTGTCTTAGATTTGTGTCCATTTAAGCTAGAATGACTTAAATTTTTCTTTTCAGTCCACGATCTTATACCAAAATGATTATGCTACAATATACAACAAAAAAGTAACACTCAAGAAACTAGACCTACTGCTCAAGTGAGACAATCTTGGAAAGGACAGGATGCCTTTCACCTTCTTTTTGCAATACTTTAATTGATAGAAACTAACAGTATTTTGAAGTCTATACAAACTGTAGGATTAAGACTACAATGAGAAATTCATTAAGTTGGTTTTGATGGATTTAAATATGTATAAAGTTCAAGTTTGCAGGAAACAGATAGAATCCAAAAAAATTTTTTTTTTTTTTTTCCCTCTCAGTTGGTACTCTGCACTGGAATTTGCAATGGAATGACCTAGACTCACAGTTTACAACACAGGAAATGATGAACAGCAATATTTTGTCTGGATGTAATAAACATAAAATTTATCTCATCTAACATTAGCCATGTAATAATTCAAGAAAGCCCAGGCAGTCAATGATTGCCATCTCATCTAAATTGTCCTCAGGATGTGTCAATCTCTTTTCATCAGCTAGAGAGGGGTCCAGGACAGTTTGCTTAGATTCAGAGCACAGCTTTTTGGAACTAAAGTTAAATGAAATTAATCTTTTGAGGCAACCAATAATATTTTCGTGTGAGGGATAAACCATTATTGTGGAAGAAATCACAGAAAAGCTGTAATTTGTTTTGTAATTTCTACATGTGTGTCTGCTCTTGTGGTGCACAGACTGCTGGAAAGGAGCCCAGATCAACAGTTTAATTTCAGTTCAAAGCAGTTATTTGAATCAGCTACATTTTATACCATGCAATTTGAATATCTTTGCAATGAAGAAAGAAAATACTTAAGTGGAATCTGGTAGATAGAAGAAAAGTCATTGTGGAACAAAAGGCAAAAAATGAGTGTCTCTGTAATGTGAAAAATTATGCCCAAAGTATACTGGTGCCTATCCAAAACAAAACAATCAAAAGCTGTAAATGCTGTTTTCCCTTTTCCTTCCACTCTGCAACTGAAAAAGGAACAATCAACCAAACCACAACTGTTTTTGTTGAATAAGTCTTAGGAGAGAAGCAGAACATTTAGAAACTTTAAGGAGTAGAGAACAGCTACATTACATCTACTGCCATGCTTCTGAAGCATTATGCAGACTTTTTGCATAGTTCTCCTCGGGGAGCTACAGAGTTCAAACCCTCTGCACGGTATAATAAGTGGAAGGTTTAGTTTGAAGTATTTGATGTATCTCTAAGAAGTAGATTTTCTTGCTGTGCTTGTATGTTTGATGTGCAATGAAAGTGGTGAGAAGAGAGTACTATCAAATGAACACCGTGATACAAGCAAGGAAATTTTATATGAATTTTTCATTCAAATATTCCAAAAGCAGAAAAAAAGGAAAAAATATCAAGAAGATGTGTTAATAGATTATGAATAGAATAAATAGGAAAAGCTCACTTTACAGGAATTAAATCTTAAGGTATGGGATACAGCAATGGCAGAGGAATGACAGCGAGAGATATCAGTCTGACATGTACATATCCACACAGTTTGGGAAATATTGTGAAGCAAATCACTTTTGTAAAATGCTTTCAAAATTCTCATCATGCCAATGACAATTGAAAGACAGAGCTGTTCAACAAAGAGACAGAGTGATAAAGTACAATGAAGAATGTGGAGAGAAAAGGGTGCAGAGAAACAAGAAAACTTGAGGAGAAGTAGGGAAGTAAACGGACAAAAATGTGTTACAGCTGTAAGAAAAAATTAAGATAAAAATTATCAGAATGATCCTTCCACTTTACTGGTTTTTTAATCTAGCTCAGAAGTTTTTGTGATTATAAATTAACATTAGTTTCAATTCAAAGGTATAAATATCACCCAAAAACTTGGACTAGCATAAACATCCTTCTGTGCCTTTGAGTCAGATTACTCAAATTTGTAGGTTGTGTATTAGGATGTAGTCAACACTGTGTTGGGTGCAGGTGATTAAACTCTGGGACATGTTGCCCAGACAGCCGATTGAAGTCTTCATCCTTGGAGAAGTTGAAAACCTGACTCCGCACAGTCCTGACAAACCTACTCAGGCTGACCCTGGCTGAGCAGGCAAGTTGAACTCTACAATCTTCAGAGGTCCCAGGCAACATTAACAATTCTGTGATTCTCTCAACATTCTACCACATCAAAGTGTGAAAGAAGCAAACCGCAAAAATCTGTCTTAGAATATTCATTCTGATTCCCAGTGATTTATTATGGTGGTTGATAGTCTAACTAAAAATAGATGGCCAAAAAATAATAGTTGTGCTTTGTTTGTAGATTTTTTTTCAAATTAAATAAAAAATGTAACCTGTATTGCAGCTGTCACAAATTATATCAGTTTTCAGCAAGGTGACGATTGCTTATTAAAAGCTTGGTAAGACATTGTTTTTCAATCATTTTTCTCAACATATAAATATAAGGAAATTGTTCTTGTCACATGAATATATAGTTATTGTTTCTTTCTGAGATGTTATGTCAGATGACAGTTTTTGTTGTTCACAAGGTATTAATTTTTCTTCTCTGTTTTAGTAGGTTTTGATTTGGATTTCAATTTTGAAAGGAAACTCACTGAGATATATGAATATATAAGGATATATTTCTAATTTATCATTTTGGGGGTAATATTTAATTTCATATTGATTTTAGTCATCTCATGCTTAGCTTTTGTTTTGTTGTCCTTTTCTTTCTTGGAAAGAAAAAAATGTATATAGGAGTATAGCTTATTTATTTTCCCAAGCATATGTCCTATGTTTCTCAACTCACCATCTTTTTATAAGGTGCAGGTTATTTATTGCTTAATAAAGAAATAAAGATTGCTTTATTTCAGGTGAACTCGTGACTATGTGTTTGGTTAAACAGCAGGTGACGACACATTTTTTTAAATGGATTATTTTTGTATTAATAAGGTAAACATTATGTGTGAGGTAATACCAGTTCATAGACACTGTTGAAATTCTGTCAGCCTTTGGTTTGGAGCTAAACCTGCATATACTATATGGCTTGAAATATAAAGAGAGAAAAATGGTGGAAGATGAACCACTTTACAGTTATTAAACAAGTATAATCCACTGGAAGATGAATTTTATACTTTGTCTTTTCCAATAATTGTTCTATTTATCTTTGATAAACTATTAGAGTGTGTCCAAAGGAGGGCAATGAAGATGGTGAAGGGTCTTGAGGGGAAGTTGTATGAGGAGGGGCTGAGGTCGCTTGGTATGTTTGGCTTGGAGAAGAAGAGACTGAGAGGAGACCTCATTGCAGTTACAACTTCCTCACGAGGGAAGAGAAGGGGCAGGCACTGATCTCTCCTGTGGTGACCACTAACAGGACTTGAAGGAATATCCTGAAGTCATCAGAGGAGGTTTAGGTTGGATATTAGGAAGACGTTCTTCACCCAGAGGGTGGTTGGACATTAGAACAGGCTCCCCAGGGAAGTGATCACAGTACTAAGCCTGACAGAATTCAAGAAGCATTTGGACAATGCTCTCAGGCACATGGTGTGACTCTTGGGGATAGTCTTGTGCAGGGCTAAGGGTTGGATCTTTGTGGGTCCCTTCCAACCCAACATATTCTGTGATTCTGTAATTTCATTCTGTGTACACGTATTTATAAAAATACATTTTTATTTGGTGTAGCCAGGCAGATATTTAGTAGTTAGAGTCAATATTCAAATTCCAATTCTCCACAATACTGAAAAATATCAGTAACTGAACAGGGCACAGGGCTTGAACAATAGAGTTAGGAAACTGCAGTTTTGGTTTTGCAACTATGATGTCCCAAATCTTTTGTCTTATTTGTCTTAAATTAGCTTCTTTCTGATCACTCAGTTTAGTTTTCCTTGGCAAATAATTGTTGGTAAAACATGAATTTCAATCTCCCTGCTATATACTGAATATTTCTTTGTTGACATTGACAAAAATGCTCAGGAAAAAAAAAATTGCTTTTTACAAAGTAATTTAGTTTTCATCAGATCTCGGCAATTTGTCTTTAGAAAAATTGTGGGTTGGTCACAACAGGGCACAGACATGCACAAACAGTAACTAGCATGATTTATGATACCCTTACCTCTAAATCTTTTTAAATGCACATATTTTAAATTGTCTGTAGAAGACTGTAGGTATAAAGAATCATATTAAGGGATGCAGTTCTGTTTAGTAATCAAAATAAATAGGAATGCCACGTACTTTCTAGCTTATGATTCCACTGTGTTTGTTAGTACACCTTCCCAGAATAATCTTACCATAGATTTTTTCTAACCTTTCAAACTTTCTAATCTATATATTTTAATATCTGTGTTATCTTGTAGGGGTTGGAGAGTAAAATGGAAGCAAAGAGAGTCCAAGAGATGGCTGAAATTATAAGAGAACTTCAGATAATTTTTAGGCAACTCTATTTTTATCTAAGAGAGCAAAAAAACCCACACCCTACTAACCACTATGGAAACTTTTGAGCCTATGCCGCACAGTCAGATTACATATTTTATTAAATTAATTAAAAATTTTGAAAACATATCATTATACTTGTAGGCTGGATTATGACAAAAACAGTACTTGCTTTTCAAGTAATTAATTAGAGAAAAATAAAATCATCAAGGAAAAAAACAAGGGAAAATATGACTGTTCCTGATTAGCATACACAACTTTATAACTGAATCAAATGATCCATGCAGTTGATGAAGTTTCCTGAGAAAACTTTTATTCTCCCTCATTCCTTTATACTGTGAATATTATTTTTATAGTTTTAAAGAGAATTAAAATTAAAACCATCCTTTCTAGATGATTTTTTTAGTGATATCTTATTTGTGGAACTTTTAAAAACTGATGAAATCAAATCCCATTAAAATTATGACCTTCAATCAAACTTATTTAATCAGTATTTAAGTATTATCTGCAAAAATCTGATGTCAGTTGTGGCATAGATGAGATCCACTGTTTTCGAATACTTACTAGCTTAGGTAAAATCTTATATTCTGGTAGTTATGAGATATGTGTATAGAGAGATAAATATGTTTTTAATATATTTTTGTAAAACCTGTAACTAAATTTTCAGCTCCTCTTCCCTCCTCTAGTTCTCCTCCTCTGTCATTGCATTGAAGGAAAGAAATTTTTCAGAGTGGAATAAGTGAAACAGAAAATCATGTTGCAGAAGGAATGAAAATCATAAGGTTGTAATACCGAGGTCTCTTATTCCATAGCAGGCAAAGTAAGGGACACATTAGATCAAAGAAAACAGAAGAGCAGAGAAATTACCAGGAAAGCATGTTACTTTTTCTCCAGCCCAGAGCAGGGCTCTAGCAGCAGCTGATCAGTCCACCCTGTGTGAGGAAACAGAAAAAGCTGTGAGAATGAGTGACTTTGGGCTGACAGATGCCCCAGAGGAAAATGGTATTTCCCACTGTCTTGATCACCATCTGGATATGTGAGGTTATTCTCTAGCTCCCTATTATATAAATATCTTCATACTGTTTCCAAGAAACCAAAATTCTTATTATATAGAAACCGAATAATATATTTCAGTCTTACAAATGTCAGGGTATGCATAGGTTGCTGAACAAAAAGCGAGCTGGGGAGTAAGTGTAAGCCCTTGATTCCCAGTCGTCCACCATGATTAACTGTCAGCTCACTCCCTCAGGCTGCTCCAATAAACTCCCTCAAAGACATATCTTAAGCATGCTACCAGACATCATTCACTTCAGGGACTGCTCCTGAGAGGAGAAAGAACAATTCTGCACTGGATTTGTTACCCTTTACCCTAGTAGGTTTTAAACAATCTTTTATCCTAGGATTCCTAACATATACCTTCACTTTATGCATAAAAACACCAGTCCTGTAGGAAGCAACACAACCCTCTCATTATTATTGAGAATTTGAATGGGAAAAATACATCAACTCCCCCATACTTTAGTTATTTAGGAGTGTGGCTTGGGTCAGAAGAGCCACAGAGACATTTAATGACTAGGGTGCAGGCTTCCAATTTTCTGAGAAGTGTGTGAACATGAGGCAGTATGCATGACCTCGTCTCAGGAGCAGAGGACAGACTGTTCTACTTAGCTTATTAAGGCAGTGCTGGGGTGATGATTTTCTCTCTCCTCACTGATGAGCATAAGATAAATTGCTGGAGACACCTGTGAATTTCTCAAACCACAGAAATGCTATTTCACTGTTTTACATTTGTTAGGTTCTTGTTATAAAGTAAGTTTCATTGTTTTCCTTCTTTGGTGGATTGTTTACCTTCTTAGAGTCTCTGCTTAATTACAATGATTAAAAACTTCTGGCATTCTCACCTTTATCTCCAAGTTCCCATTATCTGTCAGCTTAAGGGATCTGACATAATATTATTTTAAAAGATGTCAACAATCAGTTATGCTTCTTTGAAACCACATCTGGGCTTACCTTTGAAGTTTGGCCAAGTAGTGTGATCCTTGGAAAGCTGTGCACTTTAGTTTATATTGTCCAGCCAGAGAACTTGCAATATGTGCACAACAAAACAAATACAATTGTGTTTTTGATGGCTAATCTTATGTTTCTCAGAGAAAGCTCTTTGGCGAGCATATGCTGCCTTACCCATTACAGCCTAGAGCCAACAGGAATAAACAACTTTCACCCCATTCATCCTCTGAACATATTAAACAGTCTTTCTGTCTCTACAGGACCTCTCCCTTAGTGACTTCTGCCACTCCACCTGCTAATATGTGGAGAACACAAACTAGGACATGAAACACACCATTCAGATACATATTAGAATTTTACTTTATTTACACAGTTTTCAATAATGTATAGACCTTACTGTGGGCTCACTGCAATTGTATGGGAGGTGTTTTGCAAAGTCCTTGTGAAACTTATGATACAGGTGGAACAAGCCATCCCAACAGTTGTTAAAAGTGAGAGGATGCACCATAGTACGACAGTTTTGAAATCCTTGTCATCTTCAAGTGTGTTTTATTCCTTGCAATAGAAATTGGAACAAAAATAGGCTTTCTTCAATTTTCCAGAATAGGTCAATCACAGATTTTTCTGAGAACAGAATTCAGCAAAAATGTTGTTTCCTCGTTCCAGCTGTACAGAGAAAAGCTAGTCACCAGATATAGTATCATTGATGTACACCGATGTATTACAACAAAGATTAATTTCTTCCTGAAGAAAGGATCCCAAAGAACATGACCATTTGACTAAGGTGGTTTCTATTATGTGACCATCATTTACCCATGGAGTCAGTCCAGATTTAACTTAGTTCCACCCTGCTGTTATTGTAGCTACTTTTCAAATTGTATTATTGTAGATCTGTTTTTCAAAGATGACAGTCATTTTAACAAGTCATTTCAGACTTTCACCAATAATTTACCTCTTTCAAATATGTTTTTGTTTTAAGGTTTTCAACCCTAATAGTTTCAATAGTGTTAGAGAGATGACTATTTCAACTAACCAAGATGTTTTTAATTAGTTTCTAATTACCTTTTGTTTTGTACAGTTAGAGATTGTGAAATAACACTCATTAGCATGTTAGATGCAAGTCCATACTAAGCTTCTTTGAGCTTTGAAGGTCACTTAATCTAAAAAAAATCAATAAAGAATGTAAAATAATAATAAAAAATATTAAATGAGAATGCTGAAAGGAATCATCTCACATGATAACATTTTTAACACTTAGAACAACCTCAGCCTAAATCCTTTGTGGTTTTTGCTTTTCTGAATGGCTGTAGGTCTTCTGTTACCAATTTCTGCATTGGCCAGTTTGCAAAACTTTCCAATTATCTCTGATATAAAGAAATACTCAAAAGTCCAAAATTTTCATAGTATGGAGAATACACAGAAGTAAAAGATGATTGATTTAACTGTAGTTCATGCAAGCTGGACTCCCTCTGAATAGTTGCATGCAGCAATCATTTATTAGCATGTGTAGAGAAAATTCAGTTTATGTAGCCTAGTACTAATTACAGATTTGTTTTGAGATGAGTCTGTGATTTTGAAATCAAGGGGGTAGTCAGTGGAGCTCAATAAAAAGAATTTTCTTTTTATTTTCATTAATTAGCAGCATCTGCCAAGAATAAGTCAACTGACAGTGCTTTTCATATTTAATATTTCTGTTGTCAAAAGCAGATTTTTGTCTCTTAAAAGAAACTCATGGTATCTTACTTTTCATTGAAAGCATTTCTATTGGCTGACTTTAATCTTCATCAGCAAAGTGAATTAAACTTGGATATAGACTTTTACAATATTCTTTTTTTTTTTTTTCCCCACCCATTTTAAAATGTTGAAAAGGAGGGTTCTGATAATAGAGAATCATGAATCTTTTTCCTATAAGAGAAAATCTTTAATGAAAAATGAAAATATGCCACTGGAGAAAATTTTAAGCACATTTGGTGAATTTATTTTCTGATGGTAAGAAATAAAAGAGTAAAGAGAAATGTATACAGACATATAGTAAGATTAGAATTTGGGCTTTGCCATTCATGGCTGTGGGTGCTGTGAGATTTTTAGAAGAGACTTATTAAATCCAACAGATAAGAAAAGCAGAGGATTTTGTTCTGTGTTTTTGTTTTGTTGTTGTTGTTGTTGTTGTAAAGGAACTCTCTGGGTTCTCTAATTTGCAAAAGAATTACTGAAGTAAAAATTAATTAATGAAGGTATTCCTAACTAGCTTCAATTTTCACTTCCCAGCTGGCTTACTTTGCACAATAAGGGATGTGCGGANTTGTTTGTTTGTTTAACAGAAGATTGCTTTTCTAGCTAAGATTGTGTTTAACTCAGAAAAATATCTTGGGATGAAACCAAAACTTTGTTTTTATTCATGTGCCAATAGATATAAATTATGTAGCATTTATACATTCTTAAGCAACATCAAGTCTGGAGCCCAAATAAAGAAAGCTGTAAGACTGAATTCAAATGAATAGCTTAATATTTAGTATTGTAAAACTTCAGAACAGCAAGAACCAGGCTCTTGCTAATACTATAGGTTAGTATATTACCCTTTAATTCCTTACAGACTCAATTCAGGTCATGAATGGATGACTACTGTAAATGAGACTTACAATTTTAAGATAGTCAAACCTAATAATTTTCCTTTTTTTCTTTGTACCAGCCATTGTGAAAGGATTAGCAATCTGTCTTCAGAAGAAGTTCAGAACTAGAGAGACACATGCCAAGGCAGGTAAGAAGTGAATTGCCAGCTGTCCTCTGGAGATATGTGCACACCTGTTCTTGTTACCTCTGGTCCAAGGCCGGATTATTAACATCTCAGTTTCATGAACACTATATTCACTCGTATATAACTGAGTGAAGAAGAAAAATGCACTTATGTAGAGGTTTTGAATCTCTTCTGCATTACTTAGTAATACCAATGAGCTGCCTGAAATCACAGAGAACAATTTAGGATAAGAAAATAAGGACACATAAATTTTCAAAAAGCTGTCAAGATGGAGAAGAGAAAATACATTTGTAAGACCCAGAAGTAGAGAATCAGAGCATATGCCATGCTTACAGCAGTGACAAGTTACATTAGCTGCAAAATAGGGCCATTTGGTCAAATCTATGGTTTGTTGAAATACATCTGAAGTAATGCAATTCTGGACAAAAAATTGCTGTTGATTTCTGATGTTCCTTATTTTTCTTCTTTTATTTCCTCCTTTTATACTTTCCCTCCATTGCTGAACATAGTTGTAGAAATATCTGGAACTTGATGAAAGGAAACTTTAAATAGGAAATGTAAATTCAATGAGCCTGTTTGAAATGTATGTCTTAAAAA
>VXAU01002525.1:130519-152073 GCA_013399695.1 Formicarius rufipectus
ATAGGGACTATTACTGAATATCCTTCACTTCCCTTGCTGTGTAGAAGAGAATGTTCAAATTAGTGTTTTCAGGAACTTATGAATTTATATATGAAGAATTCAGGGCATTCTTTGTTATCTCTGTATTTTACCTCCAATATTACAGTGTTCTATGAGACAGAAGTATGACAAAAAGGATGTTACATGGATTCCTCTTTTAATTACTAGAAAAAGTGAAACTTGTTCAACTGGGAATCAGTAGGGTCTTGGAGGAGATGTTGAATCAACACTGTATTTACATTGCTCCCTTTTCTTCTGAGATTTCTTCTCTCAACACACCCCATTGAACTGTTCATTCAGCACTACTTGCAATGATATGGAAGTTCTGTATATAATTACAGTTACCATTTTATATATCAGTTGTCAAGTTCTTATAGCACCCATGCTGTTACTCTAAATGTAAAGGAATGCCTCAAAAGGCTCAGACATCATTATGGTGTCATTGACTACATTAATTTTAGCATAAATGTCTCTGTGACCTTAACAGTTTGTGAATGAAATGTATTTCTGCCTTACTGTTTGGACTGGAATCAGGCTTGTCTATTTATAGTAACAGCTTTCTATTCCTAGAAAATAGTGAGTTTGAATTTGCATACTAAATAATATGCATTTTATTTCTTATGGTGATGAATATTCTTTCAAACATTAATTTAACACTCAACAATAGGTGTCTAGGTTATTGCATATATTTTAGGGGGAAGTATATTTTACACAAATTTTATTAAAACAATGATAACAACATTTGATTCAGGGTTCTTGTGCACTGTTGAGATTTTCCCAGTTGAGTGGTAGGGAAAGAAGAAGGCAGATGGACAGACAGACAGCAAAAAGTCTTTTAAAGACCAATGCTAGGAACATCTTGGGTTCTAAATTCTAAAGATGACTGCCTCTTGAGTATTGTAAAGAAAACAGAAAACAAATACAAACAACCACATAGGACAAAAAGAAAACAACAGCATCAAAAGGCAAATGAATTCATGATAATGTCTGTAGGTGTAGAGCCTCCCCTGTACCATTACAGCACATCCATCTAAGTACAGCAATAAATAACAGCCATTAGCAAAAAACACCCCACCAGTCAGACCATATCAATTAGGTTCTTACTGTGCGTTTCTGTAGCAAGGAATGCTTATTATAGATGAATTATAAAGTGAATGCATGTTTGACATCTTTTGGTCCATTTCCTTTGAAATATGCACTTAAATGTTAATATTAGATTCCATAAACAAAGGGCACCCACAACAAAGATGAAAGAACATAAAAGGCCTGAAGTTGACAGTATAAGTACCAAATCTGATGGAGCACAGCAGTTATAGAAATATAAAACATGTTGAAAACATCATAATTATAGCTGGTTAGAGATCAAAGAGATATGTGCAATAAAAGCAAACATAAACAATCAGATAAGACACATTAAAAAAAGAATTCTGCTCTAAACTTGAATGATAGCTATGGGAAATATTTAGCTGACATTATTCAATTACAAATAAAATTTTTGTTATGACATTGATTTTTTTGTTTATTTTATCCCTTCAGTTTTAAAATTAAGCTATTATGCGTTCAGTATGAATGCACATATTTTAGATTTAGATAGGTTTTATGATATGAGTATATATGTGCATGCACATACATATGCATGTATATGCACACACATAGAGACACACAAAAATACGTATATTTATAGGTATGCATGTCCAAATTTCTTAAGAGTGGAGATTTCTTTAAGTGGAGATTTTATATGGCATGCAATGAATAACGTTTAACACCTGAAGGAAAATATTTCATAATCTCCAGAAAATCAGTCTTTGCTATTCTGAGATTGTCCTTAAAGTGATGTTATGAAAGTATGATACTTGAAATCTCAACAAAAATAGGGTCCCTGCAAGGTGAGATATGCCTATTACCCAGTAAGTTCCATGAATTTCATGGTTTGCTTTTTTTTTTTTTTGAGGAGACTCTA
Organism: Formicarius rufipectus; assembly: GCA_013399695.1. NCBI lineage: Eukaryota > Metazoa > Chordata > Aves > Passeriformes > Formicariidae > Formicarius > Formicarius rufipectus. The sequence goes on from VXAU01002525.1 coordinate 132,519, forward strand.
TCCTCCATAACAGAATTTGCTAGAATGTCCACAGTAATAGATATCTTCACCAACGCAAAGTCTACCTCAAGAAAGTATTGAACATCAAGTGAATATCTTCTAACTTTAGGAAATCATTCCTCAGACATGAACTACACAGAAGAAATGCCTATTGACAGCCACTAACTATATAAAAGGTCTTACAGTGATCATCTTATTATGATAAGTCTATATTAATTCTTTTACACCCTAGTTGTACACAAGCTAAGCTGTCCTACTAAGAACAATGACATCCCATTGCTTTTCTTACAGAAACCACTGACATGAATGTGACAGGGATATGATACTGGAGATCCACCACCATGTGATTGAATTTGGAGTATGGATGGGTTCTTGCCTTTTTTTGGCAGGAAGAAGAGAATGTAGGACCATATATTGTCTCAGCAGAAAGGCTTTCTGTGAAAGTTGTCATTAGAAAATCCAGATGTTTCTGAGGGGAAAAGATGTTTCCTGGAAACTCTGGCTGGTAGATCAATTACAGCATCAGGATAATAAGTTACCAAAAATTTAATTAACATTTGAAAATATTTGAAAATATGAAAGTGAGAAAGATAATATGGACATACCTTGAGTTGTTATACAGAAATAACTTTGAGTTTCTGACTCCACAAAATATTGTTCAGTTTTCCAAACTCAGAGATATGGAGAAGGTTGAAAATCAGAATCAGCTGTAACTTATCTTTCATCCTTGAAATTGAAATTTCTAGTTTTGTGTTTGTTCAATTATTTACATGGTTGTTTTCAATTTCAGTTATTCAGATTGTTTTAACATAACAAAATAAAATAAATAAAATATATCTCCAGCAAATACCAGTAATCTTTGACAACAAACTAATTTTAAGATTATGCATTTCTTTGGAAAGCCTGTGTAGAAAATACTTGTTTTCCTGTTATCTCAATCTTACAAAGTGTATTCTCCTATCCTGCAATTAAGATCCTCCCTGTCTTACTCTCATGCCACAAAGTTTTCTAATCATTCGTAAGATGAAATATTTTAGGATTTCTCAATGCCAGATTATTTACTTCTTTTTTCTGTTGAATACTTCAGAGTCATATACTGTGACATGAAAGCAAGTTAGCATCAGTAACAAAGCATCACAAATGAGAAAGCTCTTCTTTTATTTATTTCTTTTTTTCTCTCACTTCTACTTCCTTGGGAACAATTTCTTAAACTTGGATAATTCTGCTTGATCTGAAAATATTATTCCAAACATATGAATTCTTTGAAGTACTGCTATTATAATTACAAAAGATTATTTTTGCCTTATCACACCTACTAATTTTAGTTTTTCACCCCTCCAAGGCCTAAAGTTAGTAAAAAATTAGAGATTGCTTCTCTTTCTTTTCCTCTTCTTCTGCTATGTTTTTAACTGGGTTGTGGGGATGTTTATTGTTTATAATGTAAAATGCAAACGTTGAGTCATAGGGCTTGAAATACACAGTTGTGTCAAATTTGAGTAAGACATTATGAGAGCCACAAGCTGCAATGCAAATTTTGCAGGAAAGGGGAGCTGTTATAAAACCAAATCTGACAGCATCTGAGCAGTATTCAGAATATGTAGCCACCTCCTATCATACACACACATACACACACACACACATTTGCTAATGCCAGAATTGTGTAATCTGCCAGGTGTATGCCCTCTCATTAATTTCAGAGAGATGAGCAGATATTAAAGTAACTTTGTGCATTTAATAGTGAGTCAGTGAAATGACTTCTAATAGGAAGTTGGGATGGGGATGATTATGATATAAAACTGTGAGTTTGTGATCTATTCATTTAGTTTCCAGTAGTGTTATTTAGGGTTCAGCTACTTTATTGATGAGATAGCATTTAATAAGAGCACTGATGAGTGACAGGAGGAAGTTTTAAGAGGAAGTGTTTAAATTTTGGAGAATATCATATGTGCTCTGAGAAGGATGTGAAATACAACGTTACTGACTTGGGATTCCATGCCCAAACAGTGATTTCCCACAGTGTGTGGTGAGTCAATGGTGGCAGTAACACAGGTTATACTTCTGTAAAATGCTTTCAGTGTGGGAAGAAGGTGGTCACTGACTGATTAATAAATATTAAAGCAAGAAGATAGTAATTCTTTTGACTAGCAGGACTTAACACCACTTAAGGAGACTCAGAGTAGAGCAAATGAAAATTATTCATGTATTGTTGAAAACTGGGCTAATGAGAGCTGCTAGTATCAAGAAAATAAAAAGGACAGAGAGAATATATAGTGTTATTGAGAATTATATATTTGTGTGTAGTATCTTGCTGCCTAATTCAAAAGTGCTAGGAAGGTAAATTGTTAGGAAAAGAAACAAAAAACAAAAAATGAACAAAACCCCCACCAAACAAAAAACAAACAAACAAACAAAAAAAAACCAAACAAAAAGACATTGAATTAGTATCTAGCCTTTGATGTATATGTGCTAGAAAATAAAGAATAGATAAAATATATTTACAAGTTTTAAATCAAGGACCACTACAATCACTCAGTTTCACCTGGGGTTTAATGAAATAATTGGAGAAACGTTTTGTTGTTAAGCATATCTTTCTCTTTAACATGTATAGAAAAAGTATTGAAGTGAAAACTTGGTATTTCAGGAATACGAAGACTTTATACAAAATCTCATACTCGAGTATGATTCTTGTTACATGTGTTTTTGACTAGAAATTTGTGCCCATAAACTTGAGGAATAATTTGTAGTGGGAAACAAAAGAAATCAACTTGATAGTCAATACAGTAAGGGACTGATCTAATATTGTCTTTTAGCTGTTAAGTGCTCATGACTGCTTTGAAATTCTGATTTTCCATTGCAAAGACATAATAGAAAGTCAAAATTAAAATTAAAACAGGAATTAAAATTAAAATTTAAAATTAAGGAACTGGAATCTACTGAACTTAATTTAGAAGAAAGGCTTTTATTGCAATGTATAGTGTATTCTAAAAAAATACTTGGTAAATGTGTATTCAGGAAAGATATATAAATCACTATACTGATTATTCAGTATTAGAGTAAAACAATAATAAAATAATAATCAATAATAAAAGAATAACTTTCTATCATGTCTTAATGCCAATCAGCAGCCACGTACCACATAGATGCTCTCTCACTCCCCCACCAGCAGGATCAGGGAAAGAGTGGGAAGGCTAAAAGCCTGAGAACTTGTGCATTGAGATAAAGACAGTTTAACAGGGAAATCAAAAGGTGCACATACAAGCAAAGAAAAACAGAGTTAATTCACTGCTTCCCATGGGGAAGGGTTCAGCCATTCCCAGGAAAGCAGGGCCCCATCACATGGAACAGTTACTTGGGAAGACAAACCCCATAATTCCAAAACTTCCCTTCCTCCTTCACCCCCACAACTTTATATACTGAGCTGATGTCACATGATCTGGAATATCACCCTGTTCAGTTTGGGTCATCTGTCCTGACTATGTCTCCTCCCAGCCTCCCAACTCATTTTGTTAGTGTGCCAGTACAAAAAGCATAAAAGGCCTTGGCTCTGTGTAAGCGCTGCTCAGCAATAACAAAAACATCTCTATATCATCAGTCCTGTATTCGGCACAAATCAAAAACATAACCCATACTTGTCACTGTGAAGAAAGTTAACTCTACCCCAGTTGAAACCAGAACACGTCATTATAAATATTTGCTTAGCAAAGTCTGTCACAACCTGTGAAGGGGTAACTACAGGCAGAAGTCCTCAAAATTAGAAAATGAGAGGCAAAAATCTGAAACATTTCAGAGTAACTGCCAAAAATATATTTCATTATCCTTTCTCATTAAATGTATTCAAGTTTATAGAGACAGTAACTTAAAGACTTGCCCTTAAATGGTGTAAACAAGGAAACAGAAAAAAAAGTTTATAATTCTCTAGAAATTATGACTTTTAATTTAATTGATGATACATTAACTATTTAGGCTAGAAATAGATTGTCTGAATTGGATGTAGTTTTGAGTCAAAATAACAAAGTATTTTCCTACTAGCACACCTGGAAAATATATTGAAATTTAAAATGGGTCATTCTTGGCCTAGAATACCTGTCTCTATCACATTTCTTTCCAACATCTGTGTAGGCAGTATCCTGAAATTGTCAGAAAAGTTTAGAATATGCTGCAAATAACAACCATGATGTTTGGAAACTGGCGCCACATTTGCCTATTATACTTTTATGATAACAGAAGAGGAGTTGATAGGATCTCATGTATTTCTCTGTTGCTGGATGGCATTAATTTATACTATTTTTTTTTCTAGTGAGTCTGTGCATAGTTGTTCACTAGAGAGACAAAGAATTTTTTATGGACTATAGAATGTGAGGTTGCTACAGAAGTCAAAAAATTGTTCCTTTAAGCTTCTGACCTTGAGAACCTAGCTCCTCATACACTCAGTAAAGGGGAAAGCCAAGACAATTATTTCACTAAACTTTGAATCCAAATCAAATCCAAATTAATGAATGCATTTTTTTTTTTTTATTTCAGTTTTTCAGGAGTAACACTTGTGCCTCAAAGAGTAAGTTGGGAAAATTTACATAAGAAAAGTTTTCCCAAGTATTTTTTCTTCCACATTCCTGTGGAACTGCTTTTAATACATCTTTAAAAAAAAAGAAATAGTGTTAGAAGTGCTGCCTTAGAAGGGGAACCAAAATTTCCAGTACAAATAGAGAATCAACCTTAGAAAAACAGAATGGATAAGGCAATGGAAACATGACATTCTTAGCTAAAATTTCTGCTTTGTCTAGTGCAACTCTATGGCTTTAATATTTTCCTTCTGCATTGCAGGTGAGTGCTTTACTCAGTTTTAAAAGCCTTCTGGAATTTTGTTTCTGTCTTATGTGGAAAAAAAAAAAAAAAGAGAGAGAGAAAAATTAGTGCAAGTAGCTCATAATTCTTTAGTGAGGGCCAACAGTTCTTTGAATGTGTATTACTGTGAAATAACAACTCTGATTCATACAGGGCCCTATCCTCTGAGCAGCCACACATCTTGAAGTTCACTTTTGGGATCTTGTTTGGGGAAAACTAAGTGATACCTTACAAGTAAATGAGAATGCAGCTCTGAGAATCTGCTTTCCACAGGCAGGGAGAATGGTGTTAAGCCAACTTTTTCAGTTTCATTTTGGAAACTACATCATCAAGTTCTTCTGTTTCAATGACTTTTTAGATAACCACCATCTTTTCCTGAGCACGATGTCCAAAGACATTCAACGCACTTTTTGGAAAAATTCTGTAAAACTCCATTTTGATCATTCTCCATGTTATATTCATGATCTTTGATTAATACTAACAACAACAAAATTTTATGTACTTTAGGAACATGGAATGCACCTTATATCGCTTATAAAGAGATAAAGAGATCAAGGGCTAAGTACTATGTAATACAGTCCAGTAAGTATGGTGGACTAGCCCACAGTCATGTTAACCACTTTGTGTCAGCTGAATAGGAGGACAACAATCACTTCTCAGCAGAGTTTGAATATAGCCTTATCTTTGCCTGAGTCAGAACAGGGGCTCAAAATTAGTTCTCTTTCATCTCACTTCGAAGCACTGACCACTGTACTAATAATGAGGCACCCATCATCTTCTCATGAGTGGCGGGCATTGGCCGAATGGTGTAAGTCGCCGCCTCTGGAGCCGGCTCATCCTCTGAGGACGCCAGTTCGAATCCCAAGGAACTCTCTGTCACTGTTTGAGCGTGCTCAGCCATGGTAAAATGAACCTCAGGAGTAAAGGCAGTGGGGCCAGTTCCGCGCACACTGTGCCTCACCTAAAAAATCCATTGCGCAGGCTTATCCCAATATCTTTGTTCGCGAAGTCTAGCCAAGAACAACATCATCATCTTCTCATGAGAGATGGCTTATGGCTCTGTCTCCCATACACTTGAGTTTTGGGAGAGTCCAGACTTAAAACAAACCTCTTTTCCCTATTTCATGCTGATGTCTGGATGCCTCAGAAAGCATTCATCAGCATAACTCACAAGTATGTAGTACTCTCCATGTGTCATATAGCTGTAAAACCCTATTACAACAGGAAGATAAAAAAATATATTTTGCATGAAAAGGTTAACTTAAAATCCCCACTGTAGAAATTCCCTTACAGAACTTTTCTGTCATCCCTAGTTGTTGGTTGTTAGTCCTCAAAAGTCAAGGTATTTAAGTGCACTTTTAGCTAACATCATTTCATTGCCATCATAGATGGGCAGAGATTACATCCTGAAACAGAACTCCCAGCTGATGATACAAGAATTTTTTTCAGCCACATTAATCACTCCACTGAAGTTTGGCTTGTGATACCTTGCATACAGCAAAATAAATAAACTCACACATCAATAACTCATTCAGCCAAATGGAATTCTACTTACCACATGGAATTCACCTTACCACATGACTGAACATACTATTGATTTTGTACTAACAGCTATCCAGCTTTTTTGTCAATCCGACAGTGGCTATTGGTTCTATTTCTTTTTTCTTCAGCTCCCAAACTTTTCCTTTTCCTTTAGCCTTTATCCTTTCTGCCAAGCTTACGCTGGTAAAGTCAGAAGAGGGTACTTTCCAGTGACATGTTGTTTTAGCCAGTGTATGATTTGCATTCACATATTCCCTGTATGAGAAAACAGGGCTTTCTTTATATTATTCATGGTCACTTATCTGCAGTACAACATAAATAAATTTCTCCAATTCAAATTACCTTGAACTAGACTGATCAGCACCCAGTGGAATATACAATAAGGAATAGCCTTGTGGTGGTGGAGGAATGGGGAAGATAACTGGAAAATTTCCCCATTTCCATTTATTTTTTTTTTAAATGTTTTTGGTCAATATGGAATTCATATAAGGCCAAATCAGTGACTGAACAGTTGTGTTAGAAAATGGACAAGCTTTATGTTCTAAGAGGTCCCATAGAAAAGGGAGATTAGAAAATAAAAACAGACCTTGAGGACAAAATCTTATTTTTTAAAAAGAAACCCTGTAAGTATTTTTTTTTCAACTTCAGCAAAGACAATTTATATTGTAAATATCATTGTATTTGGAAAGATTAGCATCTGTTATTCTTTCATATTGATTAAATTACTTTAAATATCAGAACTCCTGTGACCAAGATGGAATCAGCTTGAATCAAACTGTTGCTCTCTTGCTATTAGTTGAGTGGTTTGCAGTATTTAGAAAAAAATACGAAAGAATCAGGTATTACTAATGAAAAAGTCACAAATGGGAAAAGACAAAAGGCTTTTGTCAGGGACATATAATAAGCAGTCCTTTAGAGATTTTTTTGTTTGGTTTTGTTCGTTTGTTTAATAATCTGCAAATATTTAGTATTAAAATCATGATATATTTAAGGCATAGGAATAATTTGTACATTTTTTTAGTTGTCATCTTTAACATTGAAGAAAGTACATTTCCTTTTAGTTACTTCTGTATTTAACTTTTCCTCATCTAACAGTTTAAATGAGAAATCTGGTTAGTACTGTAAATCTATTCCAATCCTATGATATTTTTGAACTTTACTTTTTTTTTTTTTTTTTTTTTTTTTTTTTTTCAGTAGGGGATACTTATACCCTTTACTGGGTAGATTTAGGAAAGTAATAAAGTATCTGAGATTAAACTAAAGCTGCCAAGCTGATCTGCCACAGAGGTTAAATAGAGTGATGTCTTTAAATCCTAGAAGGGGCATCTCATATTCTAATTGTTGTACTTCCATGATGAAGTATTATCCATTAATGTTTTTTAAGCAGCATCTGTATGAATGTATTTCATTGTGGAATCCTTTGGCCTACTTTAACTGTATTGGCAAGTGGGTGGCCAGTCGTACCTGCTATAATGCATTGCTGTGGAAAACAAGGTGTTGACCCTGACTGTGCCTTGGGGCCAGAGCTGAACAAACTTCAGAAACAGCCAGCAGCCACAGGCTGGGATTGCTAAGGCAATGCTCCAAATAAGCCCATTGCTTAAACAATCTTTTCTGGATGAGTATGCTTTTCTTGATGGTTTCTACTGTTGGGTAAAAGGGAGTTGTGACTGTCCTGAAACACAGCAGGTGTTTCTTGCAGGCATCCATTGCAAAATTCCTGTTCCTATGGTCTTAATCATTCTTTAGAAGACTAAAAGAGTATTCAACAGAGGAAGATGAGACATGATTAAAAAAAAAAAAAAAGTTACTGTATTTCCACAGCCTTTCTCTGTCACTCAGGGGAGAGGAACCTATGACATTGTACATGAAAGGGAGAGCAAGGGAGGCTGACATACTAATTCCTCTTGTAAGTAGAAAAGTGTCTAGAGAAGTGCAGGGAATGATCAAATATTTGACCAGGAACAAAAGGAAATGAACTACTCCATGAAAGGAAATAAAATGGATCAAAAAGAGTCATTGTCTGTTTACTAGTTTACCCCTGAGTTTTTACAGCTCTGAGTCAGAAACCCCAGATAAATGTAGGCAACAAGGTTTTATATAGCCTGTCCATCCTCTCTTGACATGCTTCTATGAACTGCTGAATATAGTAATAACAATCAAGACCAGAAAATTCTGACTTTGTTAAACAATAAACACACAACTGAAAAAAATAGTTTTGCAAATTCCCTTTTACAGTAAACAGATTCCAAAGGATATCATTTAGGTTTATAGGCAGACTCTACAAACTGAATTTGAAATCTTTAAAAAATCACTGTGTAACACTTGGTATTAGATGCAGTTAAGCTGTATCTGATTCAGTGAGCTGAAGACGGGGAACAAGACAGCTTACAAGTATAGCAAATGTCTAGTTAGGTTTTAGAAAGCACTGATCAAAAAGCCTGGTTTAATTATGTACCTCATTATTTCTCTTCTTTCTTTAGCTGTTGTACCTTTCAACATGTTTTAAATAACAGCGTTAAAATAAACTGTTTCACCAAAGGAAGATTTGAGTACATGAATATGGAACCAGGTGCCCTAGGATACTTGAGATGTACATTATCTTGGCAGAGGCAACACAAGACTGCAGGAATCCATGCCCTTCTAGAGATGCAGCTGGAAACCTAGAAGGATGACAGAAGATTCCCAGCCTGTTTCTAGCTGCATACTTTTAAACAACTGAATCCAATGTCAGCTGTGGTTTATTGTCATTATGAAGGTTCCTGGGTTAATACAAACTTCAGACACATGGAATTTATCAGCCATGGTGGTTGTGAAGTGGCAAATCCTATATTTGTGAAGATTTAGGTCATAAGTAACTTTAAATTGAAGAGCTGCATATGGTTTAAGTAAGCCAGAATTTGGCAGTAGTGTTTCTGACTGGTCACTTTTTTTTTCAGCTGCCTGTAGCAAATCCAAACTTTTTGTTGAAGATTTTTTTAAGTAGAGGAGATGGGGAAAACTGTGGCCATTAAAAAAAAAACGGTAAGAATGCCCCTTCTATTTTGTTTGACTTCACATTGTTTCTTGTTATCATCCAACACTTTCAGTGCTGTCACAGTTTAACCCTGGTAGGCAGCTGAGCACCACATAACTACTTGCTCACAACCTTCCCCTTGTGACCACAAAAATAGACAAAACCCCCAAAACAAACAAATAAGAAAAAAAAATCACACAAACCCCCCCCCAAACAAACAAAAAATTTGAAGCCAAGAAAATCAAGTGAAAAAAATCCAATTTTTCACCACCAGCCAATGGATGTCCACCTACTATCCAAGAAACAGCAGCCCACAAAAACCTCTGCCCACATCCCAGTTTTTATTGCTAAGCATGATGCCATATGTTATGGGATATTCATTTCATCAGCTTAGGTCAGCTGTCCTGGGTATGTTCCTTCCCAACTACAGCCATTTTTTCCCTCATTTTCTCCCTCTTCTTTCTAGAATTTTAAAATTTCTTTAAAAGGTCCTTTATCCTTTCTCTTACATGTATCAATATAATTTATATTCCTTGTTAGTTTACTTTTCTCTCTCTTTCTCTGGCTGGATTATACCAGAGTAAATTTTAATTGTCAGCTCTTCCATTAGTTCAGTCTCAGTAGTACATTTCCTAAGTGTTATAAAATCTCAGGCAAAATTCCATTGAGCATTTCACATTCCCTCAAAGTCAGACTTTCTGACATCTAGTGCATTTTTTCTCTGCTAAGAAGTCTCATAAGTACACCAAATCTGAGGATATTTTGTTTTCTAGATACTGCATGTTCTCAATATCAACTGTGCTTATACTTGTCTCAAGTAATTGCATTATACACAGAACTGCCTCTAACCATGCAGGTTATTTAACAGAAGAACTAAACAAAATAAATCCCCTCTTTCCCCACCACCTCCCTCCCAACAATATGGAGTTCCTTGGGAAAAAAAAAATAAAAATTCCTCTTAAGGGTTTTACTTAGTTGCTTTCAAAACGAGTATGGAGGTAATTACTTTTCCCTTGATAAAGATTAAAGTTAATCTCTAAGAGACCACATTGAGTGTACTGCCCTATCTGCTCTAACTGTCCAAGGGATCTGTAGCTACATCAGTTAATTACCTGACTGCCTTTATTATCCAAATTTCTATCAAAACTTTCTCTACTGTCATTCCAAGTGTTTATGCCATTTTTCTCAGCAGTTTCTATTTCATTTCTCACTAATGTTGCTATTCTTGCCTCCTGTTTTTTCCCTATCTATGCCTTATATACTGACACTTCAAATCATCACACTTTGTATTGATTCAGTAAAGTACACTGTTCCACTCATTTTGTATTGTACGCATAAGTGAAAATCAACAACAGTGTTTATGGGAAGTGAGTGGGACTGACAAATATGTCATTCTCAATTCACAAGTTTTACACTGATTAATAGGTGAGTACTCAACAGTATGAATAATGATCACTGGTTTCACAACTGTCCGTAGGTGCCTGACTGAATAGGATTTTGGTGCCCAAATCCCTGGTGAAATCAATGGACATTAGAATTGTGATCCCAAAATAGCTTTGTGTTCCCGTCACCTGTAATAAGTACCAATAGGACAGATATGTTTCTTAGTGATGTTTAAATATGTGTGAACAAAACATAGCATCTTATAAATTTACAATGAGTTATTAAATGAGAAAGATTGTTAAGAGCCTGATCCTTCAAATTCTCGTGTTTATTTTGGTCTATAATAACAAGTAAGTAGCTAATTTTGTTGATTTTGATAACATTCTGTTTGTTTGGGATTTTTTGTTTGTTTGTTTATTCTGTTTTTTTCCTTTTAAAATTATTTATTTAATTTTTTTTATTTTTATTTATTTTTTATTTTATTTTATTTTTACTGTGTTTTGAATTCTTCATGTAGAGGATGTCTTTCCAGGAAGATCTTTCATAGTGACTGCATGACAGTGATGAACCAGAAGTCCCATCATCACAAGACCCAGAAATCTTACAAGGAAATGAAAAGCTTCCTTGGATACAAGCATTACCATGATGTTGACCTGAAAGAAAATGTACATTCTCTAAAGGAAAAATGGAGGGGAGGGTGGGGAGAGTGAGAAGAAAGTGACAATTTGACATGTATTTACCCATAAAAAATTTCAATATGAAGGAAAACATACATTCCATATTCAGTAGACTTTGAAGGAAATGTATCAACAAGCTCTACACAAAATCACAATATACTAGAATGTCCATAAATGACAGAGTAAAAATTCCAACCAGATAGTTTTTTTCCAAAAACTCTACAGAAACAGTATGTATGGAATTAGAGCAGTGTTTTACTATATCAAGTGAAAAAATGGATTGTTATCACGAAATGGTTAGTCTTCTCATCCAACTTTAATTTCAGATCAATTTTTCACTTATTGATGGCATCCTTACAATTGTGTTTTTTTCATCAGGATAAGAAATACTTGTAGTTTGCAGTTTCAGGGATATTTTAACTATGATTTTAAAGTGTCCATTGTAGTCACATTTGGGTTTTTTCAATACAGTACTGCATATCATATAATATATTGGACATCTGTAGAATATTTGACCTGGGGGAGTAAAACAACAACCATAAGATACAAGCTTCTGATGCATCAACATAAATATATTACTGACTATTAAATGTAAACATTTATCCCTATAGTTACTGCTGTATGGCATCTTATTTTCCACAGCTATTAAATTCTATGTAAAAGGTCCCTTAGGAAAAGTAAAAAGGCAGTACCTTTTTATAACTATCAACTTTTCAAGTGAACATCACTATACTACCTTATTCTGAGGCATCGCAGATAATGTCATAGCAGAAAATGGTTTTCAATCCTTTCTTGTCCAGCTTCATCAATAAAAGATATTTCAGGTTGACTATTCCATTTGTTAATGTTATGCCCTGTCATTAATTCCTGTGAAAAATGAGTTAAAAAGAGATGCAAAAGCATAATAGAGTGCCCACAGAGGCAGTAGATGCCCCATCCCTGTAAACATTCAAGGCCAGGTTGCATGGGGCTCTGAGCAAGCTGATGAAGCCTGTTCACTGCAGTGGGACTGGACCAGATTACATTTAGAGATCCCTTTCAAACCACACCATTCAAAAATTCTGGGAGTATTCCACACCTAGACAGAGAAGATGTAAGCAGCCACACCACAGCAATAGGAGGGTCAAAGGATTGCTTCTCTGTGGTGTTCTGTTCCTGAAAAACTCACTGCATAGTAACTTGCAGAAGTTAAAGCAATAAGGAAAACCTTAGTTACACTGCTCACTACTTCCAGAAGTCTGTAGCAATGAAACATATTTGTGCACTGGCTTCCTGCCTCCAAAAAAGAGTGGTTGACTTTTTAAGTGGTCCTTTGCTAGTACTGTTCTCTGAAATATGATAGATAGAAAATATTTAATGTTGATCTAATAATTCAGAAGTAGCCCCTAAAAGCTCAATTTCATTCATTCTCAATTTTGTTTGAGATTTCTAGCTAAAATACATAGGTTTTACCAGCTTAATAAGTTAGATTCAGTGTCTGATCCTGAGTTAATGTCTATGCATTCATAACCCAGCCCATGGTGAGAAAACAAAATTTATTTCAGAGGAAAAATTTTCATGCAATCTGCATTACTTGGAAAATGAGCTAGGCCAGGAACAAATGGTTGGGCTGTACCTTGCCCTGTTATGTCTTCTTTACTCAATCACATGTTTCAGTCTTCTGTCTGTCCCTGGAAATGCCAAATACCCAAGTAAAGGTCATGTTTCTGATTACAAAATATGTATTAAATGCATATCAACTTTTCTAAAAAGATGATGCCTGCAAAAATATATAATTAAGTCTTCTGTTTTTCTGTCTTCCTACTTTAAATTCCATATTTTTTCACTTATTTTCTGGAACAATGCTGTTTTCTTCATTGACCTAAGAGTTATATAAGATTCAGAACATGAACAGTTAACTCATTTCCTTAATATATTCCCTTCTCTTTTTTTATCACCCCTCCTTACGGTCACTGGTCTTTATGTCAGCTCGTTTCTCTTATGTTATGCCTTTAATACACTTAACCTGCCACTTACATGACTGCTCATCTTCCTCTGTCACTTCTTCTAAGTCTAAAAACAGTCATGTGTGCCATCAGTGAAGCTCATATATTCATTTATCATTTGAAAGCAGGCTGTTACTTTTTTTCTAAAATCTGATCCCTTAGCACTACAGCCAACCAGTGCTTGCAGAAATAATTTCCCACATTCTCTCCTCTAAAGAGGATTAATCCTATCTTTAATACTTCTTTTCCCATCCTCTGATAAATGTAGGGAGAAAGTCTGGTTGTGGTCAGCACTCCTCGGGCTGGCAATTCTTCCATCTGGTTCAATTTCTTTTTCCTTCTTTTAAATGCGTAGGTGCTGTATCAAGTTAGGCTCTACAAGGAATCAGTCCCTTTTCAGCCAAATTGGGGGGCCAGGTGAGATATTTTTTTGTTGGGACATTTAACTGGTACTGAAGAATTATGGGTTAAGTTGCTCAGTTTGTTGCAGATTTGTCTGTGGGCAGCTCATCATTTCTCTGTATCTCATTTTCAAGTCAGCTATGTAGAGGAAAAATATTTTCTTCTCATCTTTTCTCAGAATGTTCATAGAAAGAAACTCTTTATCTCTAACACTTTTAATAACTAACAGTTAGGACTTGAAAGCAAGTATTAAATATTAATTACAATTATCTGCTCATTTCGCACAGAGAATAGTATCTGTGATCTTTTCTGCCTAGTTTTCTTGAAGCAGCTTGAGAATAATGAGTGGTATTCTTCCCTGGTTTTTGACACAGTAGAGTTATATGAGTTATATAGAGTTATCTTTCACACAACAAGACTTACCCTTTAGGAAAAAAAAAAAAAAAAAAAAAAAAATTTTTTTGTACCCTGAATCCAGCTGTTAATTCTAATTTAAGTGGACCNAAAGTTTAAATAACCTTTTAAATGAAATATTGCAATAGTCCAGCACTTTAAGAATGATAGTGCAGTTTTCTAAAAGGTCATTTCAGACAACACATTATGAAGTCCATAGAATCTAGTGGCAATTTTCAGAACCACTAACAATAGGAAGTAAATTTCAGTCATTCACAGTAAGATGGCAATGTGGTGACATTTGATGCTTGCGTATGTGTGCTCTAAGTTACTGCAAGCAACTGCCCACTGAAAGGAGAGACCTTTCCCTAGTTAACGGGATGAATTTTAAATATTGGGGAAAAATAAAACCAGATTATAAAGTGACTACAAGTCATCAGCTGTTGGGGCAGTTTCCCCACCCTAATTTAGTAGACAAGAATTGAAATATATCAAATTAATAAATCCCAATGAAACCAATAATCTCACATTTTCTGTACAATTGTATTAGACAGATGTTTTATCTTTTACTTCCAATGAGCCATTACAATGGTTTTATTTTCCAGATGTATGTCCTTGCTCTATTAAAACTACAGCAGTTCCACTACATAGTAAAGCTATAAATTTATAGAACATTCTTCTGAAGTGCCTGCTTGTTTCATGATTCCACTTCATATCTTTAGTTGCTCTAAAATATATTGAACTGTCAATGTGAGGGTCAGGAGATTAGAACACATTGTAACTTCTCTGCCCTTGCCTTTGTTCAACTCAGAAAATAAGCTACACCACCAAGGGAGTGATGAAATCAAGGATACATAGAGTTACAAAGGCATAAAAATGTTAAACACTGTATACTGCAGTCTTTGCTTAAGAGATAAAGTGGTATAACCACATGCCTTTAACTTGGGTGCCCAACAGAAAATTGTCTTTATTAAAACTTGTAAAGAATACAAAAGAACACACAAGAATTCAGAAATAAAATTAAATAAATAAATAAATGAATAAATAAATGAATAAATAAAGTTCCTCCCTGCTCTCAGAGTTACTGTCTCACAGAATCATCTGTCTTTTGAAAATAAATTATTACACACATTGTCTGACCCTGGTTTACTGTCAGTTAGTTTAAATTTCATTTAATCATTTACTTTTACCTGGAAATCAGCAAACCCCATGGTGCTTTCTGGGAATTTTCTGAGTCCTTTCTGGGTTTTCATAATATTCAAGGCAAACATTGTGTGTTTTCTTATAATTTCCTAGGAAACAGACAGAATGAATACAAAATGTCTTGCAGGACTCCTAAAAGGCCAAAAGATCATAGGATAATATTTATTAATATCTAACTTCAGTTTATACTTAAAATAGATGTTTATATTGACAGACAAAACACTGACCTGTTTGAATTAGTACAATTTTATGGACATTAATAATGAATTATGAAGCTATGAGAAGGTCTGAAGATGAATGTTTTAGTGTTTGTGGGAGATCCAATACTAAGAAAAGGCAGAGAGAGAGCCCATCTACAATGGGATTGTTAGTTTCAATAAATGAAGGTATGAGGCAAGAAGAAAGGGAAATTGTGAACGTTTTAGTTTACGTTCAAGTGTATATGACTGTGTGGTAACAAGCCAAGGCTCATTATCTATAAAGCTCCACAAAATTTCTGAAGGCTCTGCCTTAGTCCTGGAACACTTTTTGATTCATAGTTTAAAAAATTTGAAGCTTTCAGTCCAACTACACTGGCAGAGCTTTGGGATAACCAGAAAAATTGCAAATCAGAATTTAATCATGGCTATAGTCAACAGACATTTGCCTACAAACTACCATACAAATCTGGGCTCAGATCACAGCCCATCTCAAGCACATCAGAATCTTTTGAAAATACTACTTCACTCTGAGGAAAACATCCAAGTCAGGACACAAAGAATGGAGAATGTTTCTTCCTCCATTTTTATCTAGGCTTGGGAAGGACCTCTTTATGAGTGCTTGTTCTACAGTGAAGTTATATACCCCTTTTTCTTACTTCACTTGTTGTCTCCTCTTGTTGAAATGTTTATAAAAGTACAGCAATGAAAATTGGAATTAATTAGAAGAATGAGAATTTAAAATCTCACAAAGGCCACTTTGATTTACAGTTAGTGCAGTGATTAGAAGTTCTCTGAGGGAGGGAAGAGGGGGAAGTCAAATTCTTATCTAAATTTGTCTCCCATTCATACCCCTAGAAAACTTCGGAAGATGCCTGAATGTAGCATATCTGTTTTTTGGGACAGCTTCTATAAGATTCAGTTCGCTTTTCAAAAAAACATTATTTTCACATGTTCCCCAGATAACCATTATCTTATATATAGAAAACATTGCCTTTGTATTTGAATATTGAGTATTTTGCTGAACACATCCATTAAGACCATTCTGCAAAGGTAATCTTTCTAGCCCATTGTTTTGATGAAGTCACCTTTCTCAGAATTGTATGCTCAGCTTCTACCTCAGATCTGTCCATGGCACAACTGTTACACTTTAGGCAATCACTTCCAGGCTTAATCCTTACCTGTGCCTCATACCTAGCAAGAGGCCCTTATAAAAATCCCTGTGGTTGATATTTCCACTCTATTCACTATATACATTCTCCAACCCTTCTTATCTCTAGTATCTTAACACAGATGACTCATGAGTTAAAACATACATGTTAAATCTGTCACTTACTGTTTTCCTACTGACTAATATATATGTGTGCTGAGAATAGTTGTGTGTGTATGTATGTATATGTGTATATATATATATAGCTGCTGAAGAAACTGAAGGTGAAGAGAGAAAGCCTTTGAACTTACTGGATAGATTGAAAGCCATCATAGAGAAAGGAGACAACAATTTAATACTCTGCTTTACTCATAAAATTATATATTTACACACAAGTCACTGCCAGAACAATGAGTGTGCCTTTCAAAAAATATATTTTTTTTTTTTTCTTCAGGTAGGTAACTCTGTGTATTTGAAGAACAGAAGGCTGTTCTTATTCACATTTTGATACTAACACAGCTTTTTTAATTGTCAGTATTCTCACAATTAGTACGTAACTAAGTCTTTCCATTCTTTCTTTTTTTCATGTTCCTTTGTTTTTGTTTTTTTTTAGACTGGACATCACAAACCAAACAGAAACACAAATAAAAACAAAGCCTTAGAAAAGTGTCTGTGATATTATTTTCCTTTAATACCCTCAACAGGAAATAATAACTTCAACACAGTTTAAGACAGATAGTTGTTACCAAATAAATGCACATAAAAAGATTTTTAGGCACCTATCTAGGCAGACAGGACAGTGAATAAGATTTCTCAAAGCCTAGAAAGCAGCTCTACTAATAGTGCCCCAAAGGGAGGGAAATTCCCATCAGTTCATGTAGAGAGAAAACAAGAAGAAACAAAAAATCAAACAAACAAAACAAAACAAACAAAGAAAAGACACTTCTGATGCCTTAGCTGAAGAAAGGATCTAAAGATATTGCTCTTAACTTTTGACCTGGCACTACAGTCATTTGAGACCTTTGCTGTCTGGATGAAAGGGAAAGAGAAAGAAGATATGGGTCTTAGTTTCACCTGGATAAATAAGAATATAATATTCTCCTAATCTGTGACCTTGGCTATGTGATTCACATTGTTGGGAAAAATAAGCAGCAGCAATCTGGGCATATAAAGAAAATGCTGCAGTTTAGGCAATACTGAAAGTTTGGAATTTTTATATATTTAGACATAAAAATAATGCAGGCATTTAGCTACCAAGAATTTTTTAAAACATCATGATTCTCAAATCATATTCCCAAGAAGGCAGAAGTCTTCAAATAACCTCTGAATCACTTCCCTTTGGACCTATAAATAGTTTTATAAATCTGTCTCACTGAACATTATTTCAGAAACTGCAGATCGGCTTTCATCTGAGTATTTGTTTATGTTTAATCGAGATATTTCTTTTTAAGTAATTGCGTAAGACAAGGACAACATACTATTTATCTACATCTAATCCTAGTTACATAATGCAGTGCTATTCATTAATGTGAGCTTCTTATTCTGCTCAAGCTAAAGAGACATTAAAGATACCTGGACAAAATTTTGAATCTGTTGTAGTTGATTTATTTCAGTGGATTGCAAATAGTCAATCAGTTTTCATGTGGTTGGGCAAAACCTTGGCAACAATTGAGACTGGTGTCCTATATTTCTTTAATTTTCTTAAGCGAATATTTTTTTTTTCTGCAATTCAAAGTTTTTCTTTCTTAATAAAGAAAAGACATAATTTTATTTTCCATTTATGAAATTTATCTTTAATTCATTAGTCTAGTATGTGAAGTCAAAATATGTGTTGGTCTTTAGGTACCAGTAAAGAGAGTTTCTATATCTCTACATGTAAGAAAGAAAAGGGGAAAGAAGACACGACCTGTTGACTAATAATATCTCATCCTAGAACAAAGTTCAATGAGATTTATGCTTCAGAGCTGTTAGTTATGCTGCTGATTCAAAGACATGTTCTGCTCAAACAGTTTATGATAATGTAACAAAAGGTGGGAGATTTTTTTTGCACAGTGTCTTTAAATAATGCTTTTCAAAGGCTAAAACCTGTGATATGCATCAATTCCATTTGAAATCATGGTCACAGAATCACAGAATATTTAAGATTAGAAGGGAGCACTGAAGTCTAGTCCAACCTCCCTGCTCAAGCAGGGTTCCCTAAAGCACATCCCTTGGGACTGTGTTTTGACAGTCTCCAGGAAAGATGATATCGCTAGCATCTCTGGGGAACCAGTGCAAGTGCTCCATCATCTTCACAGGAAAGTTCTTCATTATGTTCAGGTGGAACTTCCTGGTCCTTCTTGTTCATAGTTGTGCTGGTTTTGCCTGGGGTAGAGTGAATTTTCTTCACAGCGGTTGGTATGGGGTTAGGTTTTGGATTTGTGTTGAACACAGGGTTGATAATATAAAGATGCTTTTGTTATTGCAGAGCAGGTCTTACATAGAGCCGAGGTCTCTTCTGCTTTTTGTACTGCCACACTGGCATGGAGACTGGGGGTACATGGAAGGCTGGGAAGAGACACATCTGGGACAGGTGACCCCAGCTGGCCAAAGGGATATTCTGTACCATGTGACATCTTGCTCAGTATATTTAGTGGGGGAAAGAAGGAGAAAGTGGGGGATGTTTGTAGTAATGGCATTTGTCTTCCCAAGTCACTATTACATGCAATGGAGCCCTGCTCTCCTGGATGTGGCTGAACACCTGCCTGCCCATTCCTTTTTTTTTT